>PVJH01007829.1:0-11340 GCA_004026705.1 Nesogale talazaci
GGGAGGGGGGGAGAAGGAGAATGTAATAACTTTTATGATGTAGAATATAGAGCAAAAAAAATTAAACTGGGGCATAAAGTGATTTTTATCATAGAAAATATTTAGAGCATAGCTCTGCCTAGATTTCATGCATCATTATCAATTTATTTTTGACCCTAATCAGATTAAATTGTGCGGTTGAGAGAGGGAGGAATAAGCCAGAATATGACATGGTATGTAGAAATTAGAAACTGAACCACGACAAATTCATGCTCTTCTGGGTGATCTAAAGGGAATAAGAAGACATGGAAAAGAAGCAAAAGAAGAGCCAGGGTCAGTTGATATCGTAGATCACACATTGTCTAAGTGTTTGCCAGGGGGAAAAAAATTCTGTTTTTCAATGGCCTCATTGGCATTTGGGGGAGTTACATAATTTCATGTTGGCTTAAAGATATGGAAAAGTGTAGGGGTGTTTTTCAGCCTACTATTCTGGTCACAGCCTGATGGTGTCTCCTAGTGGGCATGGCCTTCTCAAAAGGAGGACCCTAGGAGTCTTCCCTTCTCTCCCGGCCTTCACCTTCCTGTTGGCTGGCCCTAATTGCTGCCAGTGCCATTGGATCTGCAAAACTTTCCACCCACCCACCTGTGATCTTTCTGGATTGTGCATCATTGCATGTGACAGCGAGAGGCTGAGGAGGGACTTATCGGCTAGTATCAGACTTATGGACTTAAGTTACACTGGGCTGGGAGGTTTTCCTGATAAACAATTATTTCTTGATAGAAATTTTATACATATGTGAGTGTCACTGGATTTCTCTAGTCAACTTGGTCTCTAACACAGCAATGCTCACATAGAAATGGTGATGTGGTTGTGTTTTAATAATATAAAGGCATCTCACTTATCTATAATCTTTAGGAGTTCCTGGGTGGCACAAACTGACATGACTCACTGATGACCAAAAAGGTTGGTAGTTTAAGTCTATGCAGAAGCCCTTCAGAGGAAAGGCCTGGTGATAGACTTCTAAAAATCAGCCCCTAGAAATGTGACGGAGCAATTCTACTCTGACATGCTAGGGTCTTCCATGAGTTGAAATCAACTCAACGATTATTGGGTGACTTTTTTTTATTGTCGTTTTAGTTACAAAGCAAAGAAAACTTTCCTATATCACTTAGCAATTAAAAGGGGTTTTGTTTTGTAGTGGTTTTGCAGTTTGGGTGGTGTACATTCAGAAATGACTATTCCCCTGCTTTTTTTTTTTTTAAAGTTTATTAGAAAGAATTTAACTTTTTTAGTAAATCAGAATCACCATTGGTGATTAGAGTGGCATAATTGTAAGGCACCCTGGTGGCGCAACAGTTAAGCACTTGACTTCAAACCTTTGAATTAGCTAAGCACCCAGTGGCTCTGCAGAAGAAAGGCCTGGTGATCTACTCCCATAACATTACAGCATAGACAATGGGCGGGGCCGGTGTCACTGTGTCGCACCATCTCGCTGAGAGTCAAAACAGACTTGAAGGTGTCTAATGCTAACAACAGCAACCTAATTGGGGCAGAAGCAATGCTGTTTCTTCCAAGGGAAAGGTCTTGGGGGGAAATCTACCTGAACTTGCCTAAGACTGAGCCCATCAAGTGGTGGCATCAGGAAGGAAGGCGTGCAGACCCTGGATGTCTCCTACACATGGATTGGATACTCAGCTGCAGGCAACTGTTGAAGGTTTGAGTCCACCCAGAGGTTCCTTGGCAGAAGGTACCAAAATCCTGATGGTTTACAGGAAGGAGTGAAATTATTGCCAAGAAACACAGTCCATGAATAAGACTTCCTCACAGGAGACAAAGATGCCATGTTATAAAAATAGTAATAATAATACTTGCGGAAGAGATGCGCTTGCTCTCAGACAATTCACCAGCCCACAGTTCTAGCTGCTGGGGAAGCTAGTCCTGAAATTAGGATCCTTTTCTCCTCACGTTAGAGTTAACCATTTTCACTAGCTGTCCTTCCTTGTAGCTTTACTGTTTTGGTTGTTGATCTTTCTCCTTTTATCCTCCATGGCTCTTCACCTCTATTTCTTATTTTTATTGATTTACACCTCTGTGATCTCTTCTCAGAAGTTTCTTGACTTTTATCATTATATTTATCTCCACTTTTATCATTACTTTTCTCAGCAGCTAGGTCTGGACAATTCCTGCTAGCGCAGCGACTGGCTGTTGAACTGAAAGTTTGGTGATTAGAATCTGCCAACAACGCCATCATGGGAGAAGGATTCCAGCCTTGAAAACCTCATGAGACCGTGCTCTTCTGTCGGATACGGCTGCTGTGAGTTAGAACCGACTCGTTGGCCGTGGGGTGAGGGTTTGGGGGTAACAGAACAGGAAGGAGCCCTGGTGGCAATGGTGAAGCACTCCACTGAGAAGATGAAGGATGGTGTTTGGAACCCACCATTGGGCTCCCCTGAGGACAGACAGGTCCGTCTGTTTCTACAAAGAGGACAGCCGAGCAGATCTATGGGCAGCTCCACTCTGCCACATGGGTGAATTGGAACCAACTCCGAGGCCTCCGACGACACTGGGACGTGACATAGGGAGTCTGCTCTGATAGAGTTTAAAGAAAGAACGCTCACACGTAAAGAACGACCATGCAGCTGTAGTAAAATGTTAACAGATGGATGCTTCAGAGTTGTGTGCACTGTTTTTCAGCTGTTCTTTAAGATGAGGCAGTGTACTCTCCTAAAAAGTGACAGTCTCAGGAACCCACAGGGGCAGCTCTGCTGCCCTATAGGGTGGCTTGGAGGCAAATCACTTGATGGCCATTTGGGTATTATTATTATTATTATTATTATTATTACTAATGGCTGATTAGATGTGTCTCTCTCACTTTTCTAGTGCTCCAGGGTTTATAATATATACCTTGAACTAAAATGATATCATTATAAATGAGGGGGAGTACAGATTGAGGACCCAAAGCCCATCAATAGATGAAGGGACATCCTCTTACAGAGGGGCTGCAGGAGGAGATGAGCCAGCCAAGGTGCAGTATACTAACAATGACATATGCAACTTTCCTCTAGTTCTCTCATGCTTCCTCCTTTCCACTATCATGATCCCAACTCTACCTGACAAATCCAGCTAGACCAGGGGAAGTACACTGGAGTCGGAAACATGGGGAATTTAGGGTAGATGTTCCCTCAGGACTAGTGGTGGGAGTGGTGATACTGGGAGGGTACAGGGATGGTGGAGTAGAAAAGGGGGACCAATTTCAGGGATCTACATATAACCTCCTCTCTGGGGCATGGCCAACAGGGAAGTGAGTAAAGGGACATATTGGAAAGTATATCATATGAAAAAGTAATAACAATTTGTAAATTATTAAGGGTTCATGGGGGAAGGGGAGGGAAGAGGGAAGGGAAATAAGGGGAGCTGGTACTGGGGGCCTAAGTGGAAGGAGGATGTTTTGAGAGTGGTGATGGCAGCAAATGTGTAAATGAGGTCTGCATACAATTGATGTAAGTATAGATTGTGATGGGAGTTGTATGAGCTCCCAATAAAATGATTCATTAAAAAGTGGGGGAGAGGAGCTTATACCAAGGACTCAAGTGGAAAATATTGGAAATGAATATGGCAATATGTGTACAAATATGCTTGATACAAATGATGCATTGAATGTTATAAGAGCTGTAAGAACCACCAATAAAATCATTGAAAAAATACATACATCTTGAAATATAATACTCTACATTAAGTAATGTTACATCTGTATATATGTATACAATATAAACCTAATAACAAATACACTTCTATTTGTCCCTTCTAACCTTTGTGTTATTTTTGTCATATATTGTATTTCTGCATGCCCATAGTAGATTCTTAGTACTTTTGTCTTAAACAGTTTTTAAAATCTTTTAGAGGGATTTAAAAAAAATAAGGAAAAACACTTTATATCTATTCACATTTACCATTCCCAGTGCTTTACGTAAACTCAAATTTTCACCTGGTATCATTTTCCTTCTGCCTGTTTCCTTCTCTCTGTTTTTTTTTTTTTTGTGGGGGGGGGGGTGTAGTATAGATCTGCTAGTGATGTCTTCTGTCAACACATATATTTCTCTTTTTAATCATTTCTGGGAGCTCATGCAACTCTTATCACAAACCATCCATCCGTCCATCGTGTCAAGCACATTTGTACATTTGTTGTCATCATCATCTACATATGTATTTCTAAAAAAATCAGTTGCCTCTCAATTTTGAAATTGTTCTTCCTAAGCCTATACTTCTAGGTTACCAGGATTTTGTGTTGGTGGTGTTTCTTTGTTCATTGTTTCAGTACTCTAAAAAGTCCCTCCACTGTCTTCTGACTTGTCTTGGTGCTGATGAGAAGTCTGTTGTCTTCCGTAGTTTTATTTCTTTGTGTCTAACACTTTGGCCCTCTGCCTGCTTTTAAAAAAGGAGCCCCAGGGGTGTAGGAGTTTCACATTGTGCATCTAACCACAATGTCTGAAGTTCAAAACCACCAGTCCCTCTGCAGGAGAGGGATGAGTTTCTACCCCTGTATAAAAAGTTAACAGTCTCAGAAACCCATCCTGACTTAGAATCACTATGCATCAGAACCAGTTCAATGGCAATGAATTTAGTTTGGGGCTTAGCTTTGTTTTAAGATTATTTAAACAACACTTTTTCACCATTTGATTATGAGTTGCCATGGGGAGGTTTTCCTTGATTATTGTTCTTGGTTTTTAAAACAGCGTGGATCTATGGATATATATAATTATCGAGGTTGGAAAATTTCAGACCATTAAACACTTTTTTTCCAGTAGCTAATCTTCTTCCTATCCTTCTGAGGATCAATAATATACATTTTAGTCTACTTGATAATGTTCTACAGATCTCCAGTTCACTGATATTAAGATGTTATTCTGTGATTCTGTGTGTATGTGTGTTGTCAACCCTTTTTCCCTCTCATTTTATTTTCAATGAATTCTATTGATTTGTCTTCATTGTCACAAATCTTTTTTTCTATAGTGTTCGTTCTGCTGTTAACCCCATCTTGGTGTTGACTTTTTTATTTCTATAAATTCATCTTGAGTCTTTTAAAATTGCTTTCATTTCTCTCCTTGTCATGTTTGCTTTATTCTGTCCTCTTGTATCTGGAATAAATTTATAATCGCAATTTGTAAAAACTGTATAATATCCATTCTGATAGAAATACATACTTCTATTAACTATGTCTACTGTATCATCTGTGTTATTTCCAGGTATAATTCTATTTATTTTGCCCCCTTATTATGGACCATGTTTGCTCTTTCTTAAACGCCTTGTAATTTTTGTTTTGAAATCATACATAGTAAATTTTACATCATTAAGTACGAGGATTATTTTGTTACTTGAAATGCTTTGGGGATATTGTTCTGGAATGCAATTAACTTATTTGGAAACTGCTTGATCCTCCTGAAGCCGGTTTTTAAATTTGTTGGGTAGCTATGCAATAGTCTTCAGTTTAGGACAATGTTGGACTCACCACCCGGGCAATATTCTTGGAGAACTCCTCCTAAAGCCTCCTGGGTAAGGAAAGTCTTTCCATTCTATGAGTGTTAGAGATTGACTTGCCTAATCCTTTCCAATAGTTCTTGACTCATCCTTTGTAGTTTCCTCACTTATCTATCAGCACTCAGGTAAGTGTGCGCAGGGGTGATCAGTCTCAGATCTCTGCAGCTTTCTTGTACTTATGGCTCTTTCCTCTCTACTGCTTATTCAGGAATGGTCAAATGTCACATTAGCATGAGACTTAGAACTTAAGTCCCCTAGAAATAAGCCACTAAATCATATTACTTATATTCTCCCCAGAATTTAAAACTACCTTATATTAAGTGCACAACTTCCAAAAATTCATGGGAAAATGGAATTCCAAGATGATGGATTTTTTCCATAAACTTTTTGAAACCCCTCCTCTGTATGAGTAAGTACTATGCTTCCATATGTAGGTAGCATTATTTTTCACTTACTGACAACTGTAGCGATATTAAGGTTGTTGTGGCTAAGTGTTTAAGATCATGCTCATGAGTCAGTTCCAACTCTTTTTTTTAAGGTTTTTTTTTCCAATAATTATATTGAGGGTTCTTACAGCTCTTATAACATTCAATACATCATTTGTATCAAGTACATTTGTACACATGTTACCATATTCATTTCCAAATATTTTCTACTTGAGCCCCTGGTATAAGCTCCTCCTCCCTCCTTTAAAAAAATAGATTGTATTGTGGGCTCTTACACCCCTTATAACATTCAATACATCATTCATATTAAGCACACTTGTACACATGTTGCCACATTCAGTTCCAAACATTTTCTACTTGAGCACGTGGCATAAGCTCCTCTTTCGCCCTTTCCTCTAGCTCTTTTTTTTTTATTATTTCAGTTCCCCGTATTTCCTTTCCCCCATGAACTCCTAATAATTTACAAATTGTTATTACTTTTCATATTGTACACTGCCCAATGTGTCACCTCATCCACCCACCCCCAAACTCTTCCAACTCTTAATGGCACTATGCACAGCAGAATCAAACACTGCCCAGTTCTGTGCCATACTCACAATTGTTCTGTTTGAGTTCATTGTTGCAGCTATTGTGTCAATTCATTTTGCTGAATGTCATGTGTATAGTCATTGATTGTGATGTTAAAAGACATATTTGCAATGGAGAAGTCAGTGGAGAGCAAAGTTTTATCATGCAGTCTCCAGCTTTATTTCCATCACCCAGGTCATATTTCCATCACCAGTCCGATGACTGCTTCTTCCTCTTTGTTTCCAATGTTCACATTCCAATCACCAAGGCATCTTAAGTTCATGTTCGATCAATTTTAGACTTAAGAAATTAGTAGAATTCCTCAATTTCTTCATCTTTGGCTTTAGTGGTTGGTGAGCATAGTTAAAGAATAGTTGTAGTAGCTGGACTTCCTTATAAGCTTATAGATCTTATCCTATCACAGGCAGAACTCTACTTCAGTGTAGAGCTTGAAATAGTCTCGTTTTTTATGAGGAATGTGGCCTGTTCATTTCAGTTCATTTATGTCTAGATTATTGGTTTTAGGCATTCCATTTGCTTCTTGGTAACTTCCAATTTTCTTAGATTTATCCATGGTACATTCCACATTCTGATGATTAATGTGTATGAGTTGCTGTTTGTTGGGTGGGTTTCTTTTCCTCTCCTTTTGAGTAGTGTCCCATCAGCGCTACTTAAGAAGTCAGGTATTTAGCCATATTTTGAGTGTTTTCTAACCGGAAGTGCTCATCTTTCTGGCACAATATCAGACAATAGTCCCCTGCTATTTAGTGACTAATCACTCAGCAAAAGACTCCCTAGTCCTCCATTTGGGAGCCTTGGTGGTGCAGTCGGTGGCTCTGTGTTGGGCTGCAATCCTCGTGGTTGGCAGTATGAGAAAACCAGCAACTTCCATGGGAGAAAGACTGGACTTCGCAGTCACAGTCTTGGAAACCCACTGGGAGTCGCGCTAAGTCAGCGTTGACTCGATGACACTGAGCTTGAGACCTCCTTTCTATGCTGTTCTTCACCTGGAAGCTCCATTTTTGCCATGGGTGACCCTGCTGATATTTGAAATAGGGGTGGTATGGTATGACAAACTGACAGGTGAATGTCAGACTATTGGGGTAGGGCTACCATTATTGCTATTTCATAAATAGATACAGATGGCAGAAGTTCTCAAATTGTGGTCGCTGAAATCCTTTGAGGGATCTGCTTCTGCAAATTAGTTTAGACTAGGATGTTATTTGTATTTTATGAGCCCTGATGGTGCAATGGTTAAGCATTTGGGCTGGTAACAAGGTTGGCAGTCTGAATTCACCGTGTAATACATCCAGTCAGCCTTTGAAAGGATTTAAAGCCTCAGAAGCCCTACGGAGCACTGGGTTACGTGTCGTCTTGCTAACTAAAAGGCCAGCAGTTCAAACCCATCTTAGCCTTGCCAAGGAAAAAAGATAAGGCTATTTCCTCCCATGAACATTTGTTTTTGTTTTTGTTTTTGTTTTTTAGGGCATCACTGCTCTCCGGCAGTGGGAGTAGGAGGCCCAGCCCCACTGCTGGAATTGCACCTCTGCCCCAGTGGGCCGCAGTCCCGCGCACAACCACTACACCCCCAGGGCTCAGCCCCCATGAAGATTTATAGTCTCAAAAAGGGACGAGTAGTCTCAGAAACCGCAGGGAGCAATTCTACTCTGTTCAGGAGGATTTCTAGGAGATAGGATTGACTTGATGGCAGTTGGTTCTAGGATCAACAGGCGTTGGCATTGATTCGATAACAGAGTGGCTTTATCTATTTGTTTAGCCTTTTATTTGTTGTATTTTACTCTGCTAGACCAGACTGACTAGAGAAACAAATTCAGGGACACTCATATACTCATATAAGATTGAGCTTCATTATCAAGAAGTAATTATAGATCAGGCAAGCAGCCCAGAGGCTTCAAGTTTGGCTCAAGTCCGTAAGTTCCATCAATCCTACTTCAGACTCCCACAGCTACAAGCAGTGATGCAGAATGCAGGAAGAACACATGTCAGTGGGTACAAAGCCTTGTAGAGCCAATGGTGGTGGATGCCTATGCAGGGTTCTGGCTGCCATCAGCGTGGCTCATAAACAGGAAGGTGAAAGCGGAGAGAAAAGGAGGTTCCCAGGATTCCCCTTATGAGAAGGACATGCCCACCAGGAGGGACCAGCAGGCTGTAACTTACTTGTAACTTACTTACGCCACCCCTTCACTCTTATACCTTCACATTGACATGAGATTATATAACTAGAACATTTACCATGTTGATATTTGCACTAAAATCAAAGGCAAGTAAGTTTTCACCTTCTTATAAATCGAGGCAGGAGCAGCAAATGACTGGTAATTCTTATATGATTCACCTACGTACCTCTGCAGTTTAAAAATCCAGGTTCATCTAATAATGCTTGTAAATGAAGTAGTCTGTTAGGCCTTCTATTCATTATTGAAACATCATCTTATTCTGCTGTCTCACAAAAAATAGGAACCACACTTCTGCTGCCCCAAGGAAAAAGTGCATGTGTGATTGCTTAAATTGCAAGTTGAATTTGACACTTTTTTCATGGGACATCATTTTCACTCGAAATAATGACTAACAGACACACTATGATTAATCAGACTTGGCTGTGTGGTGGACATGTTCTTGAACATGAAGTGAACCTGTCACGTTGAAGGAAACAACTGATAGTAGTTATTGAGAATGCTGAATCTTACAGGAAAAACTGAAAATTTGTGACACCTACTTGTATATCCTTCACCACGGGCATGACAGTTGTCTGATACTTCAAGACGTTTCTGATAACACTGGTGGGGATGTTAACAAAGGATGATTTTTTGACATTGAAAAATGAACTGTGTCAACACCTGGAAGAACTGTTTAAGTCAGGGAGCACATGTTTTCCAGCTGACCAATGCCTGATGCCACAAAACCATGCGTTTATAAAGGACTCTTTCAAAATATAAAATATGTAGATCTTAATATAGAAAAATATGAAAACATTTCCTAGATATAATTCAAGACTCAACAGTGCAACGAGCATTGCACCATTGTCAAGTTGGTATTATCAAGGAAGACCATCAAGAATTAACTGAAAGGGCTATTAAAATGACTCCTCTGTCTGCCCACACTGGTGGTCTATGGGGTCATGTTAGGTTGCTGACCGGAGAGCCAAACCCACCACCTTGGAAGACAGATGAGGCTATCTGCCCTGTAAAGATGCTCAGCCTCAAAAATGCTATGTAGGGTTGAGTCAAGATTGACGTGATGGCAGTCGATTTGTTTATGTGTGTGTGTATATATACATATATGTACACTTTTTCCTTTATGTGCATCAACCAAAAAAGCATAGTGCAATAGATTGAATGCAGAAACAGATATGAGAACCTAGCTGTCTTCTCTTAGGCCAGGGTAAACAAATATTTGCAAGACTGTAAAAATAATATCACTGTTCATGCTGAATATATGTGTATATTTATATATTAATATATTATAGATATATATGTGTATACATATATTTAGTGTGAACAGTGACATTGCTATACCTATATATTATGTTAGCTTGTTGGGCCTGAGCCCTGGTGGCGTAAGTGGTTGAGTGCAGGACTGCGACCCGCTGGCTTGGTGGTTCAAATCCAGCGGTGGCTCTCAGGAGCAGCGCTGGGTAGCTTCCACGACCACCAGAGGGCAGTGATGCCCAAAAAACAAAACAAAAAACAAAGCATGTCATGGGCTTATTTTTGCTGCTTTTAAATGAGCAGCAAGTAATTACCTTCCATTTTTCTCAGTCTTCATTTTCTTTCTTTTTTTTAAAAAATTTTTTAAGGCATCACTGCCCTCAGGTGGTGGGAGTAGGAGACCCAGCCTTTGCTCCGTGGAGCTGGAATTGAACCTCCAACCCAGTGGGCCGCAGTCCCGCGCACAACCACTATGCCACCGAGGCTCAGCCCTCAGTCTTCATTTTCATGGCTTAAAAAAAATTTCACTGTCATCGAGTCAATTTCAACTTGTGCCGACCCAATAAGACAGGGTAGAAATGCCCCTTGGTTTCTGAGACGGTAACTCTTAATGGGAATAGAAATCCTCGTCTTTGAAACGGTGGGTTTGAACTGCCAACCTTGCATGCAGTGAGCAACGTAACCACTTATGCGACTAGGGCTCAATCATTTTGAAGAGTGTAGGATCCTGTGACCAAAGTGTTGGAGAACTGCTAGTCTGCAGGAAGTCATGGGGGAAATGGCAACACCAGATCTGCTGCCCTGCTCCCCAACCCCGTCCTGTTTCTTCACCACAATGATGCCCCTTTACGCAACCGTCTTGTCAATATGAGAACAGGAAACAGAATGATGGCCCCCAAACCTCAGCAGCCCATTATGGATCCAAGATGGCTCTTTGTACGATAGACTAAAAATGGAATTATGTTCCCCAGGAATCAGGAAGTCCAAGGCAGCAGTATATTCAGTCGTATGCTGCAGATAGCAAACAGAGGGAGACACATTATTTCTTGGAGTCAAAATCCAGAAGTCCTTCCGATGCTTTGGCCCTGGGCTTCTTTTTCACACCTGTTCCTGCGGCTGAGCCCGGTGGGTTACAGGTGTGTCTTGGCGGGGCTGACTTTGCTGGGTGACATCTTCAGGAGGAATTCTTGCATGCCCCTCCTCAGCACTGCGTTCTCAGCCACCTCCCTCAGGCTTCTGTGCAGCTTCTCCATCTCCTTGTACTCGTTCTTGACATCTGCAGGAAAGCCCAAGCAGGGCCCCGGGGGTTAGTGTTTCAGAAAAGTCACCGAAAATAAATCCTCTGTGAATTCTATGACGTGGGCCA
>PVJH01007829.1:11440-35494 GCA_004026705.1 Nesogale talazaci
CTTCACTCAGGTCTTGTAAGAACTCAGTGGGTGGGGGGGGGGGGGAGGTGGCAATAGGGAGCAGACCACACATCCACACATTAGTCCCTCCCAAGAGTCCTCTCCAGGCATGGCTCCTGCATCTAACCACCCCCCCCACCCCATTTCCAGCAGTACCTATTCCACATTAGCCTGCTCAGTTTGGGCCTCTGGTCTGCACCCCCATGACTTGTGCTGTGCTCACGACCTCTTAGCAGAGACGCTCAGAATGAGTTGTTCTGTCTGTTTTTGACCCAAGTGTTGTTCCTGGATGTCTTGCAGACTTCCTTGGTCCTATATGGCCTGGTTTGTGACTCAGGCGGGGACAGAGAGGAGGTTGTCTACTCAGAAACCCACAGGGGTCATATAGGTCTACCCTGTCCCTTGCATGCGGTGAGCAACGTGAGTCAGAATGAGTCACCATGAGTCAGAATTGACCCCATGGCAATGAGCTTGGATTTTGGGCGTAGGGTATGGTTCGGTTTGGGGTCGTGGGGGTGGGGGTGACTCAGACTAGCTGCCCTGCAAAGGCATGCATCATCAGAGGACTTAGAACCTCAGTCTCCCCATCTTGCTCCCTGGTCTGGAGACCTCTCCTCCCTACCTCTTAAATCCTGCCTGTCCTTTAAAAGCTAGGACCCCACTTACATGGTGTTTCAGCCACTGAGGTCTTTGCTTAGAAGTCACATTCTCAGTGAGACCCACACTGACCACCCCATCATCTACATTCTTCCCTTTCTTACTTTATTTTTCTCCACTTTGTTGAGCACAATCTGACTATTGCCTGCCTCCTCTCTCTCTTTCTCATACTCCCAGGTGGACTGTAAGCTCTATGAAGGCAGGACTTCTCATCTGTACTGATCACTGCTCGATCCTCAGGACCTAGAGCACTGCCTGGCACAAGCAAACAAAAAAACCTCACTGCCACTGAGTTGATTCCAATTCACAGCAACCCTGTAAGACAAGGGAGGTCATGTGGGTTTCTAAGACTTCAACTCCTCATGGGAAGAGAGTCTTATCTTTCCCCCCTATATGTCCCATTAAATCTCCAGCAAGTATGATTAGTGGGCCAAAAGAGTTAGATGTGCATCTGCTAAGAATTTCCAAATGCTTCTTCTGGCACCACTTTACACACTTGCCAGTCAGGGAGGCACATCCTGGCAGCAAATCTAATGAACAATAAGCTCTTGGAGACAGCAGACTCTGCTGGGATGGACTGGGCCAGCCTGTGTTTCTGCAGGGCTGAACCCAGAGGAATGGCCCAGGCAGCATCCTGGTGGTCCTGCATGTGACAGAAAAAAGAGGTGGTGGCTTCTACGAGGCGCCACACAGCTGGTGCTACACGCTCAGGCTTCTAGGAAATTAAAGACAACCTTGTCACCAGAAAAACGAAACTATTTATGACACAATATCAACTGAAAGCAGGGGTAGGAAGTATCGGCCGTACAACCCAGACTCATTGCCATTGAGTCAGGACTAAGTCCAAACCACCCTATAGGTCAGAGTAGAATTGCACCTATGAGTTTCCAAGACTGTAACTCTTCACAGAGATAGTCGCTTTCTCCCAAGGAGTGGCAGGTGGTTTCAAACTGCTGACCTTGTGATTAACCTTGTGGTTAGCAGCCCAACTTGTACCCCCTATACCACCAGGGCGCTGCAGGTCACCCAAGGCCTCAGATCGCATCAGTGCCTGCTACCACCACTCACACACCTCACCAAAGAGAAGCAGGGCTAACCATCACATTTGGGGAGGAGATCATTAAATGTTTGGCTGAATATAGCAGGCCAATTTCTAGATTGGTCATTTTATTTGTCCCCATCAATGATATTAGAAATATCCGATGGCCTTGGGCAGAAAAAAAGGTTCCCACTGCTGACATCAACGAAAGACTTTCTAGAGACAGGAGGACAGAGTTGTGGGAAGAGAATGAATTTGAACCTGCCAGTTTCTAGTGAAGAGACCAAAGAATGCTGGTGGCACAATGGTTGAGCACTGGACTACTAATTGAAAGGTTGGCCGTCTGATCCCACCAAGTGGTTCAGAGGAAAAAGATGTGATGATCTCCTCCTCTCAGTGTGACAATCTAGGAAGCCCTGACGGGACATTTCTAACTCTGTCCCCAGGATCCCCATGCATCAAAACCGACTCCATGACACTTCACAAGAAGAGGAAGTTCTAAGGCCCTGGGCACATAACTGAGTTTGAGTCTGTTTATGCATCTGCACCCATAGCAGTATCAGCCCCCTCCGGGGACTCGGGTGAGAATCCAGTGCAATGGTTCACACCAAGAACCTGGCACAGCGCTCATCTCCATCTGGTCCTCAGCACAGGGCAGTGCCACCATCCTTCTCCTCATCAACCTGCTATTGCCTCTACACTCTCTGCCTAAGGTCCTTTGTGCTAATTTGGAGAGGAGCCGTCATAGCTGGGTGTGTCTGGGGGATCACTCTTCACACACAAGGTGCATGTGTTTACCTGCAAGCTCCTTGTAGAGGCCAGTCCCCTGGGAGGAAGCAAGGGTCAGCATGGTGGAGACACTCCCCTTCACCTTCTCTGTGATCCCATTCTAGATGAATGACAAAGGGCATTCCCTCTGAGAAGGCAGCACAGCCCAGGGAAAGTCAACCAGAGAAAAGGAACCTCCCTCTCGCCCCCACCCCAAAAAAGTCTGGAAGTAAAGGGCACAGGCTCCAGTGGCCACATTCCTTCAGATCCAAGGGTGGGAGTGAGAGTGGCTTTCCAGAACATTGCATGGTCCCAGCGTCATGAGGACAATGCTTCTGTAAGTCTGACCTCCATCCTCATATCTTCTCCTGCCTATCAAGACTCACGGTGATGACAGACTGACTCCTGGGGAAGGTCAGCCACAGGAGCAGAGATGAGGAAACCAGGAAAAGGACTGGTCTCTGTCCCATCCTGCAGGCAGTTCTTAGGCAAAGGGTCACTGAACTTTGTGCAATACACCATACTTGGCATGCCTGCTGCTTCTTTTCCATTGCTGGAGAAAGGTCTCCTTGTCAGCCTCATCCCTGTTACCAACTGAAACCTTTCCCCACTTCTAAACTTCTCTTGCCTCCTTTTAAAAACACACACACATGACTCCTTTCTGTAGCCAGGCAAAGCCTAGTGACACCGTGGCTTAAGTATTGGCTGCTATCCACAAGGTCAGAAACTCCGAGGAGCCCGACAGTGTGGGGATGAGTCAGAGTGGACTAACTGGCAGGGGATGCTTGTGACTTCCAACCTCTCTTTTCTGTATCACGCACACAAACAGAACCCTGAGCTCTAGCCTCAGCTCAAGCTGTGAGCCTGGAGCGACTGATTGACTTTCTCTGGGTTTTAGCTAATATCATGGACTGGGACTCAGAATTCCAGCTGATCTGCCCAGTTTGAATTTCCTGGATTTCCAAATTGAAATCCAATTATACCAAGTCAATGTACAAGTCTTTTTTGGGTAGCATTGTTTTCTTATTCGTTATCTTTTCCTTTCTATTTTTTAGCATTAACTTTTTGAAGCTCCGGCTTGCTGTGATGACGGTGGCTGCTATAGAGTGCAGTACATTTTCCATGTGCATTTATAGAGAGTAATGGCATGCTAAATGACTGAAATTAAACTGCTACTGAGATAGTGACATGCCAGGGGAAGTTGGGAGAGAAGGTCAGTTAAGACTGGACTCAGGAAAAAGAATTTGGTCACGTAAAGGGCTCACACGATCAAGTGAAGGACTAAGAGTGAATTTATATTAAGATAAAGAGTTTGCTACTTAGGGTGAGAGGTGACAAGCCAAGAAACCCTTAGTAGAGGGAAGATGGACCAAGGAAGCCGCAGAAGCCTTTTGGACTAAGGACATGATCTTTTATTTATTTGTGTGTGTGTGTCTGCTAATCTCCTTTCTTAATTATCAGTTAGGCTTGTAGATAAATTCATGTGAAAATAATAGAGCTGCTGCACGGACAGAAGTCGGGTGAATGATCTATCAAAGTAAAAGTTTGGACAGAACTGAGAGGGAAGGACAAGCAGATTGAAAGATCAATGGGCTCCATTTCACTCTTCTGGGCCCTGTGGTGTAGTGGTTACACACTGGGCTTCCAACTACAGAGCAGTTGGAGACCGCTCTCTGGGAGAAAGGTGTGACAAAGAGTGACAGCCTTGGAAACTCACAGGAGCAGTTCTGCCCTGCCCCACAGGTGACACAGTGGCAGTGAACTTGGTACTTTGTTCTGTTTTTTGGATGATGAATGAGAGTGATGAAAAAGCCATCTTTCTTTCCTTCTCCCCCCCACCCACAAAAAAACACCCCATTTTATTGGGAGCTAATACAGCTATCATGTGGTTCCATATTCTACTCTTTCTTATGCAAAACAGCAAGTTTTAGGGAACTCTCTTCTGAAGCTAAAATCCAACAAAGAAACCCTAAATCTATGCTGGCTACCCACTGGTGACTAACCTAGAACAGTTTGTTGGACTAACAAACTAAATACTAACTTTTTTTTTTTTTTTGGCATCCCTGCTCTGCGGTGGTGGGAGTAGGAGGCCCAGCCCCACTGCTGGAATTGAACCTCCGTCCCAGTGGGCCGCAGTCCCGTGCACAACCACTACGCCACCAGGGCTCAGCCAAATACTAACATTTTATGTATTTATTTTCTTCAATTTAAAAAAGTCTTTTAAGTTTATGCTGTGAATGCCAGTTTCCTAAAAACAATAAAAACCAACCCAACAAGCACACGAACGTGTTGCTGTGACCTTGGGTCTGACCTACAGTGACTACAGGAGGAGAACAGCCCCATCGGGCTTCCAAGGCTGTAATCTTTACAGACACACATCAATGCATCTTTTGCCTAAAGTGCGCTTGGTGGGTTCTAAACACTGATCTTTCAGTAAGAAATTGAGCGCTTCACCACTGGTCCACCAGAACTCCTTGCAGGCAGATTGAAAAAAAGACAAAACAAAACCAAAAACCTCACTGCCATCTAGTCCATTCTGACTCATAGCCACCCTGCAGGACAGGGCAGAATTCCCCTGGGGGGTTCTGAGGCTGTAACTCTGTATGGGAGTGGAAGGCCCCGTCTTTCTTCCAAGAGGAGCCGGTGGTTTCAAACTGCTGACCTTTCAGTGAGCAGCCTGACGTGTAACCCCCCAGTCCCCTCGGTAACTAGCTAGGCAACTTGTTGGCCCCGCTCTGTGTCCCTTAGTTTTGTTCATCTGTAAATGAGATCAATCATAGGACCTTTCTCACTCACAGAGCTACTGGAAGGTAAGAACTCGTTTGTGTAAGGAATTTAGGACCCAATTGGATATGTGACTACGAGGCTTTCCTGTGTGGGTCTAGTTATGGCTTACTAAAGGGGAAAGTGAATGGCATGTTTCACTACAACAACATACTCCGCTTGTTAGTCAGTTTGCCACACTGTGGTGGCTTGTGTGTTGCTGTGATGCTGAAAGTTATGTCACCAGTATTTTAAATACCAGGAGGGTCACCCAAGGTGAACGGGTTTCAACAGAGCTTCTGGATCGAAAACAGACTATGAAGAAGAAATAGACTGTCTTCTTCTGAGGGATTAGCCTCTGGAAACCTAAAGAGGAGCAGTGAGAGGCTGTCAGATAAAGTGGGAGAAGATGAAGGTTGGAAAGCACTCCCAGTAGGACAGAAGATGTTTTTCGAGACCTTCACTCTTCATTCGATGATGGGGCATGACTCAAAATGAGAAGAAACATTATCAGAATGTGAAATGTAGAATTATGAATCTAGGAAAATTTGGAAGTCACCAGAAATGAGATGAACGCACACACACATTAATAAAAGAAAAAAAAATTGATATCCTAGACCTTAGCAATCTGAAATGGCCATTTTGAATGAGAAAAACATATGGTTTACAATACTAAGAATTATAAAGGCAGAGGAATGGTGTTGTCTTCATGAAAAAGATCATCTCTTGATCTGTGCTGATTACTGCCGTCTATGATAGGGTAGTATCTAGTCACCTACAAGGAAGTTCAGTTAATATAACTCTGATTCAAATTTAGTCAACAACTCCTAGGGCTAGTGATTTTAAAAGCTGAAGTATTCTATCAACTTCTTCAGACTAAAATTGATCAAAACATACAATTGAGATGCGTCGATAAATACTGGTGATTGGAATTCTAAAGTTAGAAGCAAAGAGGAAGTGACAGCATTCGTGATTGGAATTCTAAAATTAGAAACAAAGAGGAAGTGACAGCATTTGAGGGGGGGGGGGAAGCAATAGAAATAGAAACAAAACTGGAGCTCACATGATAGAATTTTGCAAGATCCCCAATCTCTGCATTCCAAATACTGTTTTTTCAGCATGAATGTTGCACAGTCACTAACAAAAATCAAATCAACCCCATCTCTGAGAAGAGATGGGGGAGAAACCCAATATTAGCAGCCAAATGAGTCCAGGGGCCAACCGTGGAGCAGACCATCATTTGCTCATATGCAAGTTCAGGTTGAAACTGAATAAAATTAAAGCAAGTCGATGAAAGTCAAAATACCACCTTGGGTATATCTCAGCTGAATTTCAAAACATCTCAAGAACACATTTTGACACAATGATCACTAATGGCAGAAGACTTGATGAGAGCTGTGGGATAACATCAAGAACATCATGCATGAAGAAAGCAAAAAGCCTTTAAAAGACAGAAAAGACAAGCAGATGTCAGAAGAGAGGCCAGCACTTGCTCTTGTCCATACAGTAGCTAAAACAAATGGAAGTGATGATGTAAAAGAGATGAATAGAGGGCTGAGCCCCGGTGGCATAGTGGTTGTGCGCGGGACTGCGGCCCACTGGGACGGAGGTTCGATTCCAGCAGTGGGGCTGGACCTCCTACTCCCACCACCGGAGAGCAGTGATGCCCCAAAAACAAAAAAAAAAAAAGAGATGAATAGAATATTTCAAAGGAAAGTTTGAGAAGACAAAATAAAATATTACAATGAAGTGTACAAAGACCTGGGGTTAGGAGCATTGGAGAAAATAGTCAAGCCTTGATTTGTAATATTGAAGGATTTCAAGAGAAAAAAATATTGAGTGATGCAGGAAACATCAAGTGAAATACATAGAATCACTGTGCCAAACATACCTGACCACTGTTCAATCATTTCAAGCATTTGTTCAAGAACCTGTGGTATTAAAGGAAGAAGTCTAAGCTGCACTGAAGACAGTGGCCCCAAAACAAGACTCCAGGAATGGACAGGATATCAATTGAAATGTTTTAACGGGCTGATGACGTGCTGGAAGCATTCACTGGTCTATGCCATGAAATTTGGAAGAGAGTTACCTGGCCCACCTACTAGAAGATATTCACAGTTGTGCCCATTCCAAAGTAAGGCGATCCAAGAGAATGTGGAAAATATCAAATAATGTCATTAATACCAAATGCAAGTAAAATTTTGCTGCATAATTCAACAATGATTGCAGCAGTACATGGACAGGTTGCTATGGGAAATTCAAGCTGGATTCCAAAGAGGGCATGGTGTAAGGACATCATTGCTGACATCAAAAGGATCTTGGCTGAAAGCAAAAAACACCAGAAAGATGTCTGAGCTTTATTGACGATGTAAAGACATTGGATTGTGTGGATGATAACCAACAATGGGTGACATCGAGAAGCATGGGGATTCAAGAACATTACATTATGCTCTCAGGGACCTGCGCATGGACTAAGACGCAGTCACTTGAACAAAATGAAATACTGAGAAGTTTAAAATCAGGAAAGCTGTATGTCAGAGTTGGGTCCTCTCATTATAATTATTCAATCTGCTTGCTGAGCAAATCATCTGAGAATCTGGACTATATGATAAAGAATGTGGTATCGAGATTGAAGGAAGTCTTATTAAAAACCTATGATATGCCGATGGCCCCTCCTTGCTTGCTGAAAGCAAGAAGGACTTGAAGGACTTGCTGATGAAGATCAAGGACAGCAGCTGTCAGTATGGACTACGGCTCAAGGTAAAGAAAGCCCAAGTCCTCACACCGGGACCAATAGGCATTCCATTCCTCATGGGAAGTAGAGAAAAGATGGAAGTTATCAAGGATCTGATTTTGCTTGGATCCACAACGTTCATGGGAGTTAAGAAATGAAACAAAATATTGCCATTGTGGTAAATGCTGCACAAGCCATTACTAATGTGCTGAACAGCAAGAATGTCACTTTGAGGATCAAACTGCGTCTGACCCAAGCCATATTTTCAATCATTTCATATGCATGTGGAAGTTGGGCGATGAATGAGGACAACCAGAGAAGAATCGACGCATTTCTAATGTGATGCTGGTGAAGCATGCTGACTCTATCGTGGATGTCCAGAGCAATAACAACAACAAAAACCATCTTGAAAGAAGTTCTACCAGGTGCTCCTTAGAAATGAGGAGAGTGAGTATCCTCTCAGACACTTTGGAGCCTCTATCAGGAGAGACCTTTCCCGGTCTCTGGGTAAAATGAAAAATAGCAAGACCCTCAATGAGGTGAACTGAAGCAGCGGCTGCAACATGACAATACTTGTGAGGGTGATGTGGGACTGGGAGGCTTTTCGTTCTGTTGTACATTTAGTCACCGTGAGTCAGAACCTGCTTGGCGGCAGCTGCCCCACCACCAAAGAGTACGGGGGCAGTGAGACGTGGAAGGGCTGCATAACTGAAGTCCCAGCCCCAGAAGATAGCCTGGCACCAGCACGCAGGGCAGTGCTCAGTTAGCCGGCCTCTTCTCCTGGATTCAGGGGCACGCCGGGCGCCCGCTTCGCAGACATCATCCATTTCTATCAGGGCCCAAATGAGGATTCTTTCTTCTACCTGCTGATGGCACTGCCTTTGCTTCCTAGACACTCCCCCGGAGAAGAAGTCAGACTGCGACCGGAGCATACCTTCAGTTGCTGGAATTGGTGCTGCAGCCTTTCTTGAGCCCTCTCAAACATGCCCTCGGCCACCTGCCGGTCCACGCCCCTGCGGAGGGCGTCTTTCATTCTCTCGCAGGCTTTTTTGCCGGTGATTTGAGCCGCCTCTGCTCAAATAATAACCACAGTCACACTACAGCAAAGACTGCTTATATTAGGACAAAGTTATGTGTGTGTGTGTGTGTGCGCGCGCACTGCACATGCACTCACTTATCCATCTATCCGTATACACGTCCACAGCAACCATCATTCATAAATCTAACGAATGAATTGAACCCAAGCTTACAAAATCCTCACCTCTTAGAACGGCTGCCATCATGAGAAGAAGCTGGGAAAGAAGTTTACAAATAGTTATAGGCGGGGGGGGGGGGGGGGGGGGGGGGGGGGGGGGGGGGCAGAATGAGCGTTGCTGTGGCAGTCACCTAATCTGGTTTCAATTTGAGGATTATGAGTCTAGGGGTGGAGTCTAGCCTGTCAATCTGGAGCTAGCCAATGAGCCCTCGGTGTGGGCGTGGCCTTCTCCCTGAATTCTGGGGAAGGTGTTCATTCCTTCTCAGAGGCAGAGACACTGTCTCTTTAGTTCTCTTCCTTGGAGACTTCTACTGACCACACTCACGCGGAGACTCTCTGCTGACCAGGCTGACTTCCCATGAGAAGTTTCTGAGGAGAAGCCACATCGAGGTACCCTAGTGCCCTGAGCCGGACAAGCCACACGGATGCAGCCAGACCTCTGCAGTCAGAGGAGTGACGTGGAGACCCCTGCCAGCACTGAGATGTTGACACCACCACTGGGTCCAAAGGCATTCTGCCCATCTGGCTTGTGATCATTTTGCATTTGGCATCATTGCCTGTGTTCCATCAGTCTGAAGAGGACTCCATAGACTGATACTGGACATATGGGCTAATATCGGACTTATGACCTTGGACTGGACAGATTGGGATGTCTTTCTCAATGTTCAATTGCTCGTGTATATAAACCTCTCCCTTATATACATATGCGTGCTTATGAATTTTGATCCTCTAGTCAACCCGGACTAACACAGTTGGATTTGGTTGTTTAATTAGCTTAAACGCAGCATGGAGAAGAGAAGGTATCTAGATCTAGAAAAAGGCAGACAGAAAGAACCAGAAGAAGAGATAACAATGGTCCTGTAAGCACTTCTCCCGACACTCAGGATGGCAAGACTTAGTCTCACATACTCTGGGCATGTTGTCAGGAGAGACCAATGCCTGCAGAAAGGACATCATGTTTGGTGAAGTAACAGGGCAGCAAAAAAGAGAAAAGCCCTCCACTCTGAATGCGGTGACTGTAAGCATGGGCTGGGACATAAGAACAGTTGTGAGAATGGCACAGGAGTGGGCAGTGGGATGTGTCTCCTTCTGCTGGACATTGGGTCTCTGTGCGTCAGAACCAACTCACACCGGCAACCCCTGGCACCTGACCACAACAGCAACAAACAGGAGTCCATTTTGTACAACAAGAGTGTTAAGGGGACACTCGGGATGCAGATGGGCAGATATTTTGAGGGAGAGCGGCAGAAAAGGATGCTAAAGAAATGGACCCCAAAAGCCCAGAGAAAGGGAAAAGACTTTCGCAATAGATACACACCTTCATAGCAGGCCTTCAGGTCGTTCTGAACAGAGGTGCTGAGCGACTCATAGATCCTTCTCTTCTTCCTGAGCACGTGTCCCTCCAGGCCTCCCAGGATGGCGCTGATCTGAGAATCCACGAGGACACGACCTTAGCATTTACTACCCATGGTCGGACTGCAGGGCCAACTTGACAGAGATCCTCAGGCCTCCTCCATGCTCCTCCACCCACTCTTTTTACATAACAACTCATCCCATGAGTAGTTCCAGATCCCAGACACTGCCCGGGAAGAGGCAAGAAGAGATAAAACTCCCAAATCCTTCTGGGGAGAAAGCTACCACCCAAACGTGCAGCCCTCTTCCATTGAGAAGGCACGTACCTCCTGGATCAAGAAACTTCTTTTGCAGCTGTCATATTTCCAGCCATTTCTAATGCCAACTTCGGTCATTTTCTCTTGCAGAGAATGCTTGAAGGCATCTATGTGCGGCATCAGAGCGGAATCACTGGCCTTCCCCGCCCTACAGAAGAAATTTAAAATGTGGAGAGAGAGCAATGCCTGATTCATGATACCCAGTGTTTGTGGCGCCAAAGCAAGCACAAAGCTAGGAGGCATTCTAGAAAACTATAAAAAATAGTCCTTTACACACTTCTCCCCACACTAAGGATGGTGAGACTTCTTCTCACATACTCGGGGGCGTGTTGTCAGGAGAGACCAGTCCCTGGAGAAAGGACATGGTGCTTGGTGAAGTAACAGGGCAGCAAAAAAAAGCTTATCCATTTTTAAGCAAGGAGTAGGGGGATGTGATCTAACAATGATCAAATCCCGTAATACACGGACACTGCGGCCCTGGTGGCATAATGGTTACACTGTGATTCATAAGGTCAGCGGTTCAAAACCACCAGCCACTTGGTGGGAAAGACAGGCTTTCCACTCCTGTCAACTGCGGCTGTTTCAGAAACCCCCAGGAGCAGTTCTCTCCTGTCCTGTGACATGGCTACAAGTCAGCCTTGAAGCAATGGCCCAAAGAATGAGTGACCAGGCGACGCCCCTGCTGTAAAAGTCTATGAAGTCAGTGTGATGACCCTAGTTTACAGAGAAGGGAACTGAGGTTCAGTCAAGGGCACAGATGTGTCCAAAGTCACACAGAAGGCAGTCTCTGAACACTGATGTAACCTCAAAACTCACAGGCTTCTCACTGGCAAGGGGATCCCCCTTGAAGGGATGGGGCTTGGAACTATTCTTTAAAAGACAAGGTAGATAGCCATGAAAGGGAAGGGTCCTTCCCTGGTGGAGAAAACCTCGCGAAAGAAGCTTCAGAATCTTCCGGGAAGAAGAAGGAAGAGTTGTCGAGAACAGGCCACAGGCTTTACACCTAGGTGGCAATAGAAAAGTTGCGCGATCCCTCGGACCTCGGTGCTTTATGATGCAACATCACAAAGAAACAGAAGCCACGGTGTAGGGTCATGGGAGCACTGGATACAATAATGTGAGCCGAGTGTCTAGTACACCCCCGTCGCTCCTGCGACACCGCCAGCTGTCTAAAGCAGAGGGCTTGTCCTGGGCAACTGTGAAAGACAGGAAAAGGCGGGCTGGAAGCAGGTGGAAGGTCTTGCATCGTTTCCGAAGGGATTTGTGAGGCGAAGGGCTCCTGGGGGTGGGCCTAGGCATCTGCGGATGAGAGGGTTTTATTTCTGTCTCTAGAGTGAGGAGCGGGAGGTCAGGGAAGGAGGGGGCTCCAAGAAGGAATGTCTCCACCACCCACATATGACCCACGCCATCTTGGTGAGCACTCGGGGTGTCAAAGACATGCCCAAAGACCTCCTGGAGTCCTTTGCTTTTCCCATGAAGGGGAAGTTGTGCAAGCCATATGTTTGCTTAACTATACTCGCTCCAACCAAAATACCCTGTCCTGGGCTCAAATCCATAAGAAAATGTATCCTTTTCTGCATGTAGGAGATATTTGAAAAATAATAGGAAGCATAATATTAGTCTGAAGGCAACATCTTGCTCTGTACTCTAGCTCTGCCTGGGAAATTGTTAAGTAAACCAAACCCAGAAGACTTTCGTGTTTTGCCAAAGATGAGGCTTCCCTCCTCCCTGTGCAAGCTCCTCTGCACACTTCCAGACCCAAAGTGCACAAGCTTTAAGATGAGACTTTGGCCCCAACGTCTTCAAATATGTGTTCAGAAAGGAACAAGATGACAGATCCTGTACCTGAAGATGCTTCCAAACACGGGGTCAATCTGGTCATACATTGGCTGAGTGATGGCTTCATTGAGATCTATTCTTGCGAGAGTCCTGGAGGCATAGACGCCGTTCTTCAGGCAAACAGCTTTCAGAGTCTGGTGAAACCCTTGGTTTCCTCGACTCCTCTGCAAAATCAAATGATACGTGAGTGGGAGGAGTAGGCAAGAAATTGACTGCCACCAGATCAGAATCGCAGTGCATTTGGGACCAAAGGCTGGTACCCAAGAATAACAGGAAAGGGAAGAGACCGTATGCTATTTAAACATATTGTAAATAACATGCTATTTAAACATATTACAGCCAAGAGAGGACAGCAGTCACTCCCCCGCCCCCAAGCTGCTAGGTGCCCATGCAGCCCTTTGGGCTAGGTGCCCTTCCAAAGTCCTTTGGGCTTTCTTCCCTCACTCCATTCTGCATGTGTTGGTTGACTCACCAGACTGCCCTCCTGGTCCATGGAGCCCCCTGGGCTTGAAGGGCAATGCTCCCTCCATCTCCATGTCCTCAGCATTTGGCAGTGGCCACAAGGAATGCTCAATGTATATCCATTGAATGGCCAGATGAAAATGTGCTATGACCCTACCCGGATCCGGAGGGCTTGTCTTGATTTTCTCAGGGTAGTGTCCAGATTGCATACACTTTTTAAAAAATATGGAATGAAATACTATCTGATTTTTATAGCTTTGTACGATCCTCCCCCACCCCCAAACCAGGACACGAAATTCCTAACTCAACAGAAAAGCTGGATCTGTGAGCCACTATTTCCACTCATCGCCTCCCCGGGTGACCGAGTAGAGTTGCTTCAGGGGGTCGTCTTGGTGGTACTCTTTCCACAGCAGAAGGGCAAGTCTGTGCTCCCATGGAAGCACTGAGGGGGTCCAAGCTGTCAACTTTAGGGTTAGCGACTAACCACTGAGACTCTTGTGCCACCGAGACACTTGTGAGAGCTGTGTTTTAAAATGACATTAAGAATTCAAGTGGGAGAGTGAGGCTTAGGATAGTAGGTGAAAATGCATTTTCACTGACCAAAATTGGAGGATGTAGCTATGGGCTCCTTCCTCAGTGCTGCAGAGAATAAAGGAGTCCTATTCCCACGTAAGGGCTTTCGCTCGGACAGCTAACCTGCGGGCCAGCGGTTCAAAACCACCCACAGCTACAGGGGAGAATGACGAGACTTTCTACTCCTGCAAAGGGCTACAGTCTGGGGAAACTCACCGGAGCGGGTCACCCCAATGGCAGGGAGGGCCCCCGTCCTCTGCCACTGCTCAGAGTCAGCACTGACTCCATGGCATTGAGTCTCGAGTTTGGGGATTCTGCACTGAAAGGACACACGGTTTAGCTCCACGCCTCTGCTGTGTCCATCATAGTTTGCTCTTTCCCCTCAATCCTGGAGCATGACCATTTCCCTCACTTTATTTTCAATGCTTTTCAAAGATCACTTGCAGCAAACACACCGTGTGCTTTTATATGGCAGTGGCATAATTAATCTAATCAGTCGCTCATGATTCAAAACACAAGAACAAAACACTCACTGCTCTCAAGTCATCCCCACTCTGCGTGACCTCATAGGGCAGAGGAGAACTGCCTCTGTGAGTTAGGGAGACTTTAACTCTTCTCAGGAGTAGAAAGCTTCCTCTTTCTCCCCAGGGCACAGCTGGTGGTTTAGAACAGCCTACCTTGCAGTGAAGTCATGATACGACCGCAGCCTACGAATGCTTGTCCAAATTTCTGACAGTAAGGGAAAGGTGAGCAGGTTTGTAGTCCCAGAGAAAACAGCCATGAACGGGAGAGGGCATGATTCATGGGTAAGGTGACCAGACTTTTTAACAATTTGCTTTTTAACAATTTGCCCCACGTCCTGCGGCATTTTAAAATTAAATATATTAGAATACTATTTTTGCATCCTATGAACATTTTTGTCGCTCCATATAGATCAAACTTTTAATCAAGGAACCCCCCCCCCATTCCTCCTTGTCAATGGTGTCCCACTTAAAATTTGTTCACTTGATTCATGGGTGAAGTTCTAGTGCCAGCTGAAGATGACTGATGCTGTTCCTTTCACAAGAAAGCATCTCCAAGGAGTGGTCTCTACATCCTAGCTGCCCCTTCCCAGCACAGAGACCCAGTTATTAACTCCATATCTAGCGGCTTCTACCATGATACCGAAACCAGTGTCTCCAGGTCACTTAGTGCTCTTCTGCCATGAAGCAAATTGCTCCAAACTAAGGGGCTTAAATGCTCATGACATTGCAGTCTCCATTGGTCAGAAAATTGGGGGAGGGCTTGGCTGGCCAGTTGAGGCTCCCCAGGAGAACCGGTCATCAATCGAGCTCCACATCAGCTCCCTGCTTGGCTGGCCAGTTGAGGGATTCCTGATCACAGGCCATCTCTGTCTTCACAGGCTTCTTTCAAGTGCAAATCTTTCCTGGAGTCATTATCTCTTTGCTCTCATACATTGCCCTATCTGAAGTATCGTCAATTTTGATGGAGAGTGTCTTCATATTTCCTTTCTTACTCACCTTGTCCTTTCGATTGCACCTGTCACAACCTTTGTTTAGGCACTAACTGCTCTGTGTCTGATCTTTTTCCCACTTGAGGAGCTCCTTAATCTTTCCAAGACATAACTCTGATGAAGCCATTCGTTGTTCAGACTCTTAGCTCAGTTCTAAGTTGCTCACCAAGTCGACCTTTTTCCTGTCTATGGTAGTTAAATCATTTCTTGCCAACTTGAAGATATGAAAGTGTAGGGTGGAGGCTAGTCTGTCAATCAGGTCACAGCCTGATGGTGCCTTCTTGTGGGTGTGACCTTCTCATATGGAATCTCCCCTCCCTCTCTCTGCCTTCACCTTCCTGTTGATGAGCCACTTGGAGACCTGTGCCAGCCCTGTGCAGACACAACTCTGCACCCACCAGCCCGATAGCTTCCTGTATTCTGCGTCATTGCATATACCTGCATGAAGAGGGATATACCGACTAGTATTGAACCTAAGGACTTGATCTGGACTGAGCTGGGATGGTTGCTTCCTATATAATTACTCCTTGATATAAAGCCCTCTCTCCCACATATATGTTACTGAATTTGTTTCTCTAGTCTACCTGTCCTAACACACAGTCTAATGTCCCCAGAACTCTCGAGTGTGCTTTAAGCTGCAGTTAGACTATTCCACCTGCTGGCTCCCAGATGTGCTTTGTCCTTTCACATCTGGAAGGCTTCCCTCATTCCTCATTCCTTTGTCTGGAGACACACAACTGCTCTTTCAGGGCCAGGCGTAGTGATCAACCCCTCCAGAAGGGCTGTTTGATTGTCTTAAAGGAGACCTGGTGGCATAGTGGTTGAGCTACTAACCAAAAGGTCAACAGTTTGAAACCACCGGCTGCTCTGCAGGAGAAAAGGCGGGGCTTTCTACTCCAGTAAAAAGTTACAGTCTTAGAAACTCACAGAGGAACTTCTACCCTGTCTCATAAGGGCACTCTGTGTTGGCCTCCACTGAATGGCATTCAGTTTAGATTGGATGCCCTGTGGTGCTTTCCCAGCACCATTCCCCTTTCCTCTGGTAATGAATGCCTCTACCATACCTTGCTCTTCTGTTTGGAGAAAGCTAACACTACCTCTGGCCACTGGAAATCTAAAATAGACCTAAGCTACTTGAAGAAACAAACACATTATCTTAGTTTCAGAAATTGAATTAGAGTTAACTTTTTGGCCCAAATAGAACAAAAAAGAAAAAGAAAATAAGCAAGAAGATTGCAGTGTATTTCTTCAAGTTTATGAGATCATTTCCAAAAATAACCATCCCTCTCTTCCTCCTTATCAGTGTTTTCCAACTAGGAACAAGTTTGTCAGAGACCTCTGATGTGTAGAGACCAAAGACACTGATAACCATTCTACGGTGCACAGGACCGCCCTCACAATAAACAATTTACTCAATCCAAGATGTCAACGGTGCTAAGGCTAAGAAACTCTGATCTAGACTGTGGGGTGGGCAGATGGAGATCCAGAAACAGCAACAGCTGTTACAACATCACGAAGGAGGGCGCTGCACCAGAGCCAGTAGAGAGACTGCGGAGGAAGGCAGAGATTCCAGAATAAGCTGATCTCCCAGGCCCACTCTTCCTCTAGAGCCCAGCCTCTTTATGATCTTGTCTGGCTTGTGTTAGAGACTCTGTGATTTGCAGCCAAAAGATTCCAACCTGCCCCAGCACCCATTAGAATGTTCTCCAGACATTTGGAGCAGAGTTTGGCTCTGTTACAGTCCTCACTACATGCTGCCCATCATTACCATGCTCTGCCTGCTACTTCTTCTCCCATTAGGGACTGCACTGGGGTCATCTTTCTGATTCCTCTCAACTGTAATACTCCTAGACTTGACTCTTCTTAAACACTTTCATTGTGCTGAGTGCCTTGGTCAAGCATGAAGCTGCATCTCTGCATACAGGACTTCAGTGACTGTCTATGACACCCCTATGACTTCAGTGTGACTGTCCTTGCCACAAGCCTAAGGCACAAAGGTGTCATATTAATGAGCTAATGGGGAAAACAAAATGCAAGCCACAGCCTATGCCCTTCACCAGTGGGACACGCTGTCTCTTATCACTTTGTATAAATTATTTCTTATTATGTACAGAAATGTGAAGAATATACTAAATTACTACTCTTAACGGAGTTAGTGTGCAGCCTGGTAGTGTAATGGGTTACTCGTTAAGCTGCTACTCACCATTCGAACCAAGCAGCTGCTCTGAGGGAGAAAGATAAGGTTTCCTGTTCCCTGAAAGATTTCCAGTCTTGGAAACTCACAGGACGCAGGAGGGCTCTGTCCTCGAGGATGATTATGGGTCAGAATCCACTGGGTGGCGATGAGATGGGATTTGCTGCTGCAGTTAAGTGCCATCAAGTCAGTTCTGACTCACAAGGGCCCGTGCCGCACCACCCTCACAGTTGTGCACAGGTTTGAGCCCACTGTGGCAGTCACCGTGTCGACCCAGCTTCCTCTCAACTTTACCAAGCACCATGTCCTTCTCCAGGGGACTGGTCTCTGCTGACAACATGCCCCAAAGCATGTGAGGCCAAGGCTCGCCAACCTCGACTCTGAGGAGACTCTGGGGCGTGCTTCTTCTAAGACAGATGTCTTTGCTCTAGGACTTAACATTAAAATGATACAGCTGCTTGGCCATTACCACCACCACCACCACCCGCTTGTCGTCCAGTTCCTTCTGCTTCACGGCAGTCCCAAGTGTCAGAGAAGAACTGCTCCAAAGGGTTTCCAGTAGCTGGTTCTTTCGGATGTTGTTGGAGAGGTCTTTCTTCCAACGTATTTCCGAGTGGACTCAAATCCCCAACCTTTGTGTGAGCAGCCAAGAACGTGAAGGGCTCACACTTCCCAGGGACCCCAGTTGGCAAAGTGCGATTAGGTGACATCATGGGAAAGGCCCTGCAGCTAGAAGGCCTGGACGAGGTGTGATTATGTGTGTGGTTATGAGAGGTTATTTAGCCTTTCTGCAATTAAAAATAATAATATGCTTGTTTACCACTAAGAATTATGTGAATTAAGGGCATTAATGCAAGCAAAAAAATGCTTGGTACTGTGTCTGGCACCAGAATTAATGTTTTTTAATATCAACATTTGCTGAATAAGGGAAATCATCTATACCTACTTGCGTACATGAACACTTGACCCACTTGAGAAACAATTGATTTTTTTGCCTTAATCCCAACCAATTAACTTCATAGAATGGCTCTCCGACTCCAATTTCCGTGGGCTCAAACACCAGCACTCTCTCTAGTGACTCTAGAATCATTGCAATTGATTTACTCTTGGCAATTTGTTTTACACTAGAAGCATCTTCTCTTTATCCTGATCTCAGCACAAACCAACTAATCTAAGTAGTTAAACAAACTTTTGCACAAAAATAATAACATCCCCAAAAGATCTGTTTTTGACCCAATTGTGATTCCCCCAAAATACATGTTGCAAATCCTAACCCCTCTACCTCAACTGTGGATAGCGCCCTGGTGGCATAGTGGTCACCAGTTGGGCTGCAATGCCCAAGGTTGGCAGTTTGAACCACCAGCCAGGCTGAGGGAGAAAGACCAGGCCTATAATAGTTAAATTCTTGGGAACTCCCAGCAGCTGGTCTACTCTGTCCGACGCAGTCACACTGAGTCTGCACGGCTCCATGGCTGTGAGTTACTCCTGTGAATGTGATCCCAATTGGGAACAGGATTACCCTGGTGAGGTTACCAATGTCCTTTCTATGTGTGGGGCATGTTTTAAGGCAATTACTTTTGAGAGATAAGAAGAGAGGGTTAGGTGCCGAAGCAAGAGAGTACTATGGAGTGAGATAGATGCCTCTAAGGAGCACCGAGAACAATGCTCAAAAAGCTGAGACTAGGGTTTCCCCCAGATCAGGCAGACAGAACCTTCCCCAGTAGCTGGGACCCATAATTCAGACCTTGAGCCTCCTAAACTGTGAGAAAATTGATGGTCCCTGGTGTTTCTGTTACGGCACCACAAGAAATTAAGATAAGTTAGATTAATTAAGATGTTAAAAGTATCATCGTCTGTACATAAAAACATCTATAAAAACTGATGCACTTGGGCTGAGCCCCGGTGGCATAGTGGTTGTGCGCAGAACTGCGGTCCACTGGGACAGAGGTTCAATTCCAGCAGTGGGGCTGGGCCTCCTACTCCCACCGCCGGAGAGAAGTGATGCCCAAAAAACAAAAACAAAAACAAAAACTGATGCACTTAATCTTTGCATTCATCTTTCATGGCTAATGTTCCAACTCCTCTAAAACCCAGCTAATAGCATTCTCTCTCTCTCTCTCTCTCTCTCTCTCTCTCTCTCTCTCTCTCTCTCTCTCCCCACCATGTCCAGACCTAGATACCTGTGCATCCCCTGGTCACATAACCATTGTCATCCATAACATCTTACGCCTCATGATTCTCTTTATTTCTCATGCTTTGTCTTGATTTCCTTCTTTTGTGCACAAAATTGCAGGATTTCCTTTTCTTGTGCATGAAGTTGCCCAGACTTCATTACCATCCACCGGACACCCCCTGTAACTCACTGCCATCAGGTCAATGCCGACTTACAGTGACCCTACAGGACAAGGTGGAACCACCCAGGTGAGTTTCGGAGCCTCTGATCCCATGCCAGAGTAGAAAGCCCTCCAACTTTCTCCTGAGGTGTGGTGCCTGGTTTTGAACTGCTGGATTTTTAGGTCACAGCCCAACTCATAACCACTATCCCACCAGGGCTCCTGCCATATAACTAACAGAGAGCCAACAATTGATAGGGCAAGTGAGCAGATACGAAATGCTTCCACAGCATGGAATCTGTTCAATATGCTAACACCACTGCCGCAAGGGAGCTAGGGTCACTCTTGAATGTCTCATCGCTTTCTTTTTAAAAGTTATTTTAATGGGGGCTCGTACAACTCTTATCAAACATCCTCATTTCTAAAAGAAAAATCAACCAACCCAAACAGGCGTAAGTGGGTTTAAGCCACACAGCTTGAATTAAAGTGACCAGATTTTAAGTGGGGCACCACTGACCGGGTTGGAGGGGGTGACTTGATTAATAATTTGGTGTATATGGAGCAATAAAAATGTTCATAGGATGCAAGAAAAGTATTGTAATATATTTATTTTAATTTTAAAACACCGCAGGACATTGTTAACTTGTTAAAAAGCAGGACGTATGATCACCTTAACTGAAGTATCCTGAATGACACAGCAGGTGTTTGGTAGAACTGGGACTCACACTACGACCCTCAGATCCCACAAGCCCATTCTCTTTTTGGTGAACCACACCTCTTCCCTTGGTGCCTGTAATAGACAGCTGAGCAATTCCCTTCATGTGCTTTTCTCCATGTCAGGTTTACTCTCTTGTCCTTCTGATGAAAATTGAAAGCACTATGGACTGTCTTGGAAGAAGTAAGGCCAGAGTGCTCTTAGAGGCAAGGACGGAGAGTCTTCATCTGACATACTTTGGACATGCTGTCAAGCGAGAAGCATCCCTGAAGCAGGACATCACACTGGGTAAAGTGAAGGGGCAACCAAAAAGAAGTTCCCCAAGAGATGGAGTAACACCCAGGCTCCAACAAAGGGCTCAAGCACATGAACGGTTTCAGGATCGTGCAAGACCAGGCAGGATTTCCTCCTCTTGTGCCTGAAGTCACTGTGGATGGAAATTAACTTGAGGGCCCTTAACAACAACAGCACCACATCACTCTTTTAGGTCTTTATCGCTTTCAGAAGGACTGGGATAGTGAACCGAGAGTTTGGTGGTCAGGCAGCTGTCAACAAATATCACAGGTTTTCCCTGGAATGGTCATCACTCACCACCAGACATCTGCTGAGGATCTGTCGATAGGAAGTCCTGGCATTTCTGACCCCTTCCTGCAGAGGTCGCTCTATGTGGGCAAAACATTGGTTGATGGTCTTCTCCAGCAGCTGTATCTTCTCTTCCACAAATCCCCGAAGGCCACTCATGTGCAAATATTCATTCTAAGGGCAAGGGTCAGAAAGAGCATCAGGCCAGCCCCTCCCCAAATTTTATTTCCCTTAAGCTTATAAGCAACACCCCCCAGATTGACTGCTCCTCATTGTCCCAAACTCTGGCACCCCTGAGTGCACACCCCCACACACAGATTTTATGGGATTGGGGCTGTACCAAATAACATGCTTCCTACAATTTAATTCAGGTGTATTCATAGAACTAATTCACTGGGTCATTTGGCCAATTTATTGGTCTGTCCAAATAAATCCAATTTCCATTAAAATTGTGATTCCCTCCACAGTGACCTCTGATCCAACAAATATTAAACTTTGCCCAAGGCAGTTTTTGGAGGACAGTCTTTCAAACTTAAAATGAAGAATCGCCTAAGGATCTCATTGACATCTGAAGACCTGTGGACCTATATTCCTAACAAGTCTCCAGGCAAAGTCTATAGTTTGAATAAGCAAAGTCACAGGACGACAAGATATAAGGACCACAAGGTCCTTGATGTTGAAGAAGGCAGTCAAGTCAGAGAGAAGCAGGTATTCCAATAAGAGAAAGGAGTGCCCGGCTCAGCAAAACTTTGACCTCTATATTCTAACCTGGGAACCCATACTTGTGTTGCCTTCTGGGACACCATTGACTGCTTCCACATTGTCTGCAGTAGATATGAGCCAAACTCCTGAACATGGCAATTAGATTCCCTCATGTGTTTCTTCTTGTCACTGTCTAGTCAATTCAGACTTCTAGGGCCTTTTGGTCTGTCAGAGTAACACTATGCTTCATCGAGTTTTCAATGGCTGGTTTCTCGGAAGCAGATAAATAGATTACAAAGTACCCATGTGGACTCAAAACACCCCGTCTCTCATTAGCTGATAAGTGTGTTACCTGTTCTCACCATCCATTTCCAAAGCACAATATCAAAAGCATTCATAAGGATCTTACATGACAGAGTAGAACCACCCCCATAGGTTTCCAAGGTTGTAATCTTTATGGGACAGACAGAAAGGTCTCTCCCAAAGAGTGACTGGGAAACGCTGGCAATGGACTGTTCAGTTAGCAGTTGCATGCCTAACCCTGCACCACCAGGGCTCTTTCTGCACCACCCTGGAACTCCGAAATCAGCAGCATTGTCTCTCCGTTAGCTTGAAAGACCCATCCTCCCAGGTAGCTCTCCCTGAACTGGCTGGCCTTCCTCAAAGAGAACATCTCTTTTGTGACCCTATGTCTTGGCGCCATGTGCCACCCCCATCTCCTTGTTCAAGACAAAGTTCAAAGTCACATCTCATGTGATGCTTTCCCCGAATCATCCAGACAGGGTTGGGCTCCTACAGCCGTTGGCACATTCCTGTGTTGCAGCATTCTTCCTGCTGTTATGTCTATCCGATTGCACGTGGCTCCTCCACAGGCCTGTGGACTTGGGGAAGGGACAGACTGCTTATTATCCATGTTTATTATTCCAGAACCTGGCACAGAGAGTGTAATCAATAAGCATTTGCGGAGGGCCAGAGTGATACCAAGAAACTGTCAGATAATGTAGGCGTTTAAATCCTGTTCCAAATTTTGCGACAGAAATATTTCTGGAATACATGTGTGACCTTATACAGATGATGTAACTTCTCTGGACCTCAATGGCATCATCTTTAAAATAAGTAAATAGAGCTAAGTGATCTTGAAAACAACCTCCAACACTAAAACTCTGTGAGTCTGAGAGTTTATGAGCATTGGCGCTTATATAGCTTAAGAGTCTAACAAAGGGGGAGAGGGGGATGCTGAGCCCCAGTGGTATAGTGGTTGTGCGCAGGATTGTGGCCCACTGGGATGGAGGTTCAATTCCAGCAGCGGCATAGTAACAAAGGTGGGTCTCCTACTCCCACCACCAGAGGGCAGTGATGCCCCCCCCCAAAAAAAAGAGTCTTTACCGACTATTCGCTTTGGGAGTGCCCTGAGAACTTTCATAGGTTCTAACCATTCAGAGTTATAGACACTATACATTTCTTTCCCCCCTCAGAGTGCTCTCTGGGTTATTTTGAAATTGTGGTATCACTTGTGGCCAAAATGAAATAAAGAATGTGTGTTAGTCAGAGTAGACTAGAGAAACAAATTCATAGATATGCACATGGATATATACAAGAGGAATGAGACATTGAGAAAGCATCATCCCAGATCGGTTTAAAGTCATAAGTTCAATATTAGCCCATACACTTGATATCCGTCTATAAAGTCTCCTTCCGATTCACGAAGTCACAGGCCAGTGGGTGCAGAGTCCTGGCACTGGCAAGGGTCTTCCCAAGGCTCCTCGCTTCCAGGGCTCAGGGTCTATCAACAGCATCCAGTGGTGGTAGAAGCAACTCAGCACTGGCAGGGGTTTCTACATGGCTTCTCCAGCTTCAGAGGTCTGGTCCATCAGGGTAAGGCCGTGTGGCTTCTCCTCTGGCTCCTCCAGCTCTTCGGATGCTGCCATCTTGTCTGTAGCTCATTGTCTCGGAGACTAACTCCCAACAACTGGGGAGATGGCTTCTCAAATACTGCAAGATTTCCCAGAAGAAATCTCAGGAGAAAGCCATGCCCACACAGAGGCCTCAGTGGCTTTCTCCAGATTCACAGGCTAGCCTCTACCCCTACATCTCAATCATGAAATTAACATAAGCACATGACCGCCACAGAACGCATGAACACAAAACCTATGGCTAAGAGCTTCCCCCTATGCCACCGTCAATGACCCCGTGTGGGATCGATCACTGGCAGATGACAGAGAGATAAAGAACAGGAAGACCAGGAAAGGCTGGCA
>PVJH01007829.1:35594-89965 GCA_004026705.1 Nesogale talazaci
TGCCAATCAGCCGTCTCCGCCATTTCCCATCACCTGGAGTCTGCTGAGAGGCGAGGACTGAGCCCTGGCCGCAGGCTCCCCTGTCAAGTCTGCAGAGAATAGACTGCCTGTGGGGCAGGCCCATCCATGTGTGATTTCAAAATGGTTTGTCCTTGTGTTTGTAAATAAACCAACCCCACACGGCACCACATCGGGACTGGTTTTCCATCAGCACTTCCAAAAGCAATCTTTTGCTGGGCAGGGAGGCAAGTTTCATCCTGAAGGAACTTTTCCAGGAAGTTAAAAGGTCAACCCCTTCTCCTGCGTTTCAGAAGACCAAGCCTCATGAGGAAATGTCTGATTCCAGGAATTTTTTCTTTTCCCTCACAGAACCAGGCCCACATGAGGCACAAGAAACATGATGGAAAGACAGACTGAATTTTCCTTTTTTTTTAAAAAAAGAGTCTCTTTTCAGGGGAATTGCATATGTGAGGCCACTTTGACCGTCGACACTTGGCACCGTTGAGTGTTCACCTCCAACCTGGCCGTCTCCGTTATCTGCCTCCCCTCGACATCCCGTAGGGTCGGCCCAGGTTCACGGTCCCGGACATCGCAGAGAACTCTGCTGCTTTGCTTTTCTCTACCCACCCTTTGCCCCGGCATAACGAGCTGTCCACCGACGTGGCTGTGCAGCCCGGACAGGGAAAAGCAGAGTGAGAGGAAGTTGCCGGGGTGGGTGGTTGAGAACAGCAACCACTTTTTCTCCCACCCTCGGCAAAGCCTCTCCAAGGGTCTGTTGCAGAGTGTCATTCTTATGTTAGGGTAAAAATCCAAACAAAAGAGAACCTTCAATCCAAGAAATTAAAAAAAAAAAATACTCCCAAGAAAATTCTAACTGGTCATTCAGAAGGCCTGGATCCCAGACAGTGAAGCTACCATTTTATACTCATTGCTGAAATCCCTGCGTTGCTTCCTCCTGCTGCCATCATTTTACTTCTGTTGCTGAGTCTGAGCTGAAGAAACAGATAAAACCACTTTGGGTTGGACACACGAACCTCCCCAGAAGGAGCAGGAATGGCCTGGGTTCCACGAGGGAAAAGTAAAATCACTCCTGCTACCCTTTAAGCATACTCCATCTCGTTCAAGTCTCAGGACACGGAAGAGTCAGGCTAGTCCCGTGTTTTCCTCTTAGCCTATTTGTCTCACATAAAACATCACTTCTTTCTCTTTCATGCCAAGGTTACCATGTTTAGCTTTCTAAATAACAGTGTTGTCTTCTTCAGAGTCTGTCTTCTTCAGACAGACTCTCTGGGCTTAGTATCTTCTTTGGGTACAAGTAGCCCAGCTTATTTCTAACATGGTGAAAAGGAATAGTCTGCCTAGTCTGTTAGGGAGAGAATGTATAATCCAGGTGATGGTCGTCCCTACCGGCAGGTTGTCCGTGGAGTTGAAACTGTCTGTGAGGAGCAGTAGGCCAAAGGCTTCAGTAACATACTTGGTCACCATCGTCCTCTTCTTGTCTAAGAGCCGTTTCCTAATGTATTCTCTTAACTTGGGGATTTCTGGAATTCACAAACAGCACACACGTTTAAAAGGTCAGAAGTTGGTAATAAATAAGAGTTCATACCAGTGGAAAGACCAGGATGATGGTCTGGATCCTCTATAGTTGGGATTCTACCTGGGTTTGGTACCCAGTAAATTAACCTTTCTGAAGGACATGTTTCTCTATCTCTAGGCTCGGCAACAACGAATGATAAATTAGCCGTGTGGAATGTGAACTGTGGTTAGCTACATACAACGAGTAATGTGGGAAAGTGCAGAATGATTAAAACAACAGCACTCATCTTTAGAATACTATCTATCTCCCTCACTGATCCAAAGATGCTCATGTGTATTGAGTCTCTACACTTTGATTGTCCTCTTCCTCCTAGGTGTCTCTATCTGTGTTGTGTAACCCTGAACATCAAAATAACCTATGCTTGCTGTAGAAAGCAACAAGTGAGATTCTGCCTTAGAAATCTGCCTTCATTCTAATCCTCTGTTATTTGGGAGAAGGTAATTGATATTATCATACTTTATCTCCACCCCACCCATCCTTTTTTCTTTGATACTTTCCTTTGTGGGGATGTGATCTCTTCTGCTGTTGAACCTTCTCTCACACACATGATCGCTTTCTGTTGTGTTGATTCAGACTCACCACGACTCTCATGTGTAGGGTAGTGGATACACACTGCTCTATCAGGTTGTCAATGATGAATTTTCTAGAAGGTGTTCAGCAAGCCTTTCTTTCAAGGCTCTTTCTGGATAGATTCAAATTTCTAGCCATTAAGTTAGCAGTCTAACATGGTAACTCTCTGCACTGCCCAAAGACAAAGCACTTGGTTCTCAGACCCAAACACATACAATAAAATGCACATGCATTTTGTAGCTCAGATCAAAGTTAAGTTCAAATCCTACTTATTCACCCACTTTTCACAGAGTGAAACTGAGTCCAAGCTCTAGTTTTTTTTCTAGCCTTCTAAAGAACTAGTCTTCGAAGCCCACAGGGGCAGTTCTATCCTGTCCTATGGAAGTTGCGAGTTGGAGTTTGACTTTTTCACTCACAGTCATCCTTATTTTTACTTTACTGCCTGTGTTATCAGTTATCTTTACACCTACTCCTCACTTGTTGGATATCTTGTTATCGAATGTCACATATTTATCATAGTAATCTACTGAAGTATTTTGCACATTCATGACATATCTCTAGCAGTAACAGACATGGAGGTATGGGAAGATTAACACTGACTGAGATGGCTGAGGTTTATGTATCAGCCTCTCTTCTCTAGATCATGTTTCTCAGGGATTTGGCAGTTGTTACATCATGAGGTAGTCATTCTTCAGTTTGTCATCTAATGTCATCATCCTCCATGTTTGCATAATGCCAGGGTTTAGTTTTCTTTTGTGTTCTTGCATAAGAATCTAGACTTTGGAACTTCGCCAAGTGTTAATATGTGAGTAGGTGTAGTTCCCCTTCAAGATTTTTAAGTTTTATTTCCCCATCACAGAAGAAGTGTACAATAGCTATTCCAGAAACAATTTCGATACTCTTCACTGGGTGGGTAAGGAATCCCAAGCCAAACACTAACCAACCCAAGGAGAGAGATGGAGAAATGTGGGCCTCGGGCACCAGCACACCGAAGAGAAAGACAAAACTATTTCCTCACAGGTATAGAAATTGGCAAGCTGGACATGTAGCTCAAAGATCTCAGAGAAGGCAATCTGTGATGCCAAACTCTGTCTTGAGAATGTTTGGTGATTGCAATAAAAGACAGAAAGTACCAGTTTCCTCCTCAGCGAGGAGAGCCTGCCGCCAGTACTCCTGGGCGCTGACTGTGTACACCAGATCCGAGGTCCCCAACACCTTGGCGTCAGCCAGCAGCTTTCTCTGCAAGGAGAGAGGCACCAGGAGAACAGCGTAACTTGACCATGAAACAATTAACAGTGAGCAGATCTCGTGAAAGACTTCAGCAAATGTCAGCTTATTCCCTGCCACAGTTCCATAGGGAATGGGCACTATTCTATTCTAGAGGTAAGGTGTTTCCCTCTGTCCACTCCTAACCAGGCCAACAGTTCTATAGAAAGTGGTGCGTAGAAGCTAATTCTTTAAAATGAAAAAGACCAATTCGTCATGGGCATGCATGGACAAATAGCTTAAAGATGTATCTACATGTTCAGAAGGGAGGCTATTTTAAAGAAAGAAGCACCTCACTGACAAAGACAGTGCTGGTGTGCTGGAGTGTGCTCATTCGTGCCAGCTGCAGAGACAGACTGTGCTCATCTCTTTCCAGCACCACATTCAGTGACTTCTCTCAGTAGCTTGAAATTGGCCACCAAGGGAATGTTTGCATCGGATGATCAGCAACTGTGGATACATATTAGGGCTTCTTCTTTATTCTTAACAGAGCACTGGTTGCTAAATCTTTACCTACACTCACCAACGCAACGCATACCTGACAAGGCACATTTCCTACATGATAAATGCATACTGTCCTCATTTAACATGTATAGTCTGTGAAATGACAACTGTTTTACATCAAGATGGGTAGCAATGGGTGAAGGGTAAGTAAAAGAGGATCATTACAAATCCATAGAAGCATTTATTAAGCAAAAATGCCAAAAGGTGAAGCTATAGTTCAAGCATATCTTGCATACCAGGGACTATACACTTCTGAAAGCAGTGTTTCCATCTCTCAAATGCTTCCCCAAAGAACCCCGTGCTCTTCCCTGAAGCCATGTCACAATGGCTGCTTTGACACCCACTGAGGGACTCAAGGCAAGTTCCTTTTAAATACTTCTGGATTGGGGGAAATATAAGGAAGCCTGAAAGGGTCAAGCCAGGGCAGTAGGGTGAATGAGATATGGTTTCCTGGATAGAATTCTCACAGGACAATCTTGACTACCCTTGAAGAATAAGTAGATATATTGCATGGTGAATACAAATTCTTCCAAGCAACTGCCTTGGCCTTTTTCTCATCAATGCAGGTATTCTTTGTTTGTTTCTTTTGTTTTGTTTTGGGGGGGGGGCATCACTGCTCTCTGGTGGTGGGAGTAGGAGGCCCAGCCCCACTGCTAGAATTGAACCTTCATCCCAGTGGGCCGCAGTCCCGCACACAACCACTACGCCACCGGGGCTCAGCCCAATCAATGCAGGTTTTAACTTTCTTAATCAACCCCAGTGAGTGAATATCCCATGTCCTTTGAGAACATTTATCAAGATTGTTCCTTTGAAATCCCACCCCCCCCCAAAAAAAAACATAGCCATAATTTCTGAGCTGACCTCTCTGTCTTGAATGTAACTGGTCACGCAGATCCCCCCAGGAACCAGTCTTTGATTGGACTTATTTTTGAAGGCACTCTAACAAGACTAAGACACAAGGAGTGGCGAAGGAATTTGTCTGCAGCCACCCACTTATCTCAGAGCCACGTGGTGTCAGAGTCACTATTTTGAATAAACTTGCACATGTATGAGGAACACCTGTAACAGTACTTTTCAACTATTCTTGAACAATTTCATTGATATGCAATTCACATATTTTATAATTCAATGGTTTAAACATTTAAAAGGAGTTGTGTAATCATGGCAACAATCAATTTTAGATATTTCTTCTTTCTTGTATACATTATTATTAGCTCCCCACTTTCCCCCAACCTCCCTTGCCATATTCCTAAGAAATGATTAATCTAGCTACTACCTCTATAGATTTATCTGGCCTGGATTTCATATAAAGAAAGCATAACTACCACCACACCCACCACCCCTAAAAAGGGGCAACAAAAATAATAAAATAAAGCAGAGAAACCCTCAGTCACAGAGAAAGCAGAAAGCAATGAAAAAAAACTGGAACAAGTTTAAGATAAAGGGAGAACAAATTGGCGAGGTCTTAAATCTGAACCTAACTGCATCTGCATTAGTGCACTTGCCAATTCATACCCCTTGTCAACGGTCAGAGGGGACTCACTAGAGGCTTTATGCACACAGTTTATTTTAAAAGTGCAAGTTCTGTAATTGGGTAGTGAGTCAGAACTCATTTGCATGTTACTGCTGAGTAGGTTTACACAAGTGACAGTTTTAAATGTCAAGGGATTAAAGAATCCTGTGAGAAAATGTTTTCCTAAGATGGGAAAATCATCATCACAGAGAAGTCATTCTAGAATTATGCCTATTATCCCAGGATGGTTTATTCTTCTCATGAAAGGAGAAAAGGCCATCCAGAGTCTGCATGTGTGTATGCATATGTGTGTACGTGCAGGCACACATGTATTTGGAGAACAGGAGAAAAACCTCACGCGTCATCCATGTCTTTCTTATGAAGAACTACAAAACCTGTGTGAGTCAAGAACTTGGGAGCCCACTGGGAGAAAGAGACGCTGTTTCTCTGGCAAGCATTTAGTAATGCAGCATTGGGGCTAGAGGAGAGGTAAGATGCCTGCTCAGGCTACCAGAAGCCCACACACTGGAGCTGGGCCTGAAACGTATTACAAAGGTTCTCAAACTTATTTGGTTTACTGTCCCTTTTCAGAAAATGCAGCCAGTGTCCCCTGGCGATGAAAAACCTTCATGCTATAGCCCAGAATCTAGGCTAAAGTGTGGGTATCTGCTCTTGCAGCCCTCTTCCCTTTGATACTTTGGATGATACCAAAGTATCAGCCTCTCTGGAAACACTGAATTGAGGGTCAGTGGAGCTTAAGTGCTTTTCCCTTTTCCTGCTAGAGTCTGGGCTTTTTAAGACAGGGTTCAGGGATACGTGGAAAACTATTTTCTGTCAGGGAGCGAGAACTAATTAGGAATGAAATTTAAATACCATCTCAAAATAACTGACAGTGCTGAGCTGTATTTATATTCATTGAGTGTTCATCAAAGACAAGGTGACTTCTCACTTTAAAACCCCTGTTCTTGGGACCTGCGGACACTCACATGATTAGAGGATGGATAGTTTGGGGGTGGTTTCTCAGATTTCCCTGGACAGACTGTCAAGGAAACTATAGAACCATGGGTAGACATTTGATGTAAATGCAAAATAGCTTAACAGGCTCTGTAATCATTCTGTGTCTTACGTGGCTAGCCAAGGCTGTTACGGAGTTCATAAAAATTCACTGCAGTGGCAGTTCTTGAAGTAATTGTAAACATTCAAATCATGTTGAATTTTTTTATTCCTTCATGTGTACGTTGGCCTGAAACAATGGTCTCTTACTTGAAGTTTTGACCCCCACCTCCACAGAAGTCTGTCCAGAGGCCTGTCCCAGTGAGCGTTTGACTGGCTTGCCAGTCAAATGGGAGATAAGGCAGGGATCATACTTTACACTTGTCTCTCACCTGCCGTCAGGAGCCCTGGTGGCACAGCGGGTGATGTGTTAGGCTAAGTTGTTCTGCCCCCATAAAGACTTACAGTTTCTGACGCAGTTCTACTCTGACCCTGAAGCAAAATCAGCCCAACCGCAGTGGTTTGGGTTTAAATATAGTGCCTTTCTTCCAGTGGAAAGCATTTTCTGTTAAACGAATGGTTGAATAATGAATGCAAATGGTGAAACGCATTATTTTTTGAAAGAAAAGGCGAAAGCTTTTGTGCCTAAGCTGTCACATTTGTAAGTAAAATAACAAGATTTATATAAATTGAAAGTCAAGGCACTGGGTTATTTTGGCTGTAAAATTTTTTTTAATCAAACTGAGATCCATTTCTCTCTCTCTCTCTCTCTCTCTCGCTCTCTCTCTCTCTTTCTCTCTCTCTCTTTTTCTCTCCCCCACCCCCCACAGCGATAGGTTATTAAAATAAGCTGCATTACACAGACATTGACCAATGTGCTCAGAGTGAGATGAGCGCTGAGAGGGGCCGAAGAGACTGGATTAACGGGAAGAGTGTGCATGATCTCTGGGGGGAACGCTGTTTTCTCTGGGGGAAACTCGCCCAGTACGGCCCCAACAAAGCCCCCACGTCCACGGAGTCCGTTCTGGCTCGCTGTGACCCTGTCGGGCAGGCCAGACGTGCTCGCCGGGGCTTTCTTCATAGGGGCAGATGGCCTTGCCCTGGGGCACTGAACTGCTGATGCTGAGATGAGCGGCCTGCCATTTAAGCCACCTTGACACCAGGGTTCCTGTTCCCAACAGGGCCAAAGCCACTGCCGTGGAGCAGGCTCCAATGTATCGCAGACTTAGAGGGCGGAAGAGAACTCCCTAGGCCTTCTGAGGTCTTCGATCTCCACGCCAGAGCGGATCGGCTCATCTTCTCTTCTCTGCACCCTCTCCCCAATCAGACCGGACTTCTCTAACTCAGCGCTGCAGACACTGCTGTGAGCAGGCTCCGTGCGCCCAGCCAGGGGGCCTCAAACTTTTTAAACAGGGCCAGTTCGCTGTCCCCCAGATTGATGGAGGGCCGAACTATAGTTTTTTTTGTTTTGGCATCACTGCCTCTGGTGGTCGTGGACGCTACCCAGTGCCGCTCCTGAGAGCCGCCACCAGGGCTTAGTGTGAAGCATAGGACTTTAAAAAAAAACAAAACTATAAACAAATTCACTGCTGCCGGGATGAGTGATGAATCGGCTGCTAGGCAGGTCAGCAGGGGCAGCAAAAACACCTGACTGGTCCTCAGCGGGCCGCATGTGGCCCATGGGCCATCGCTTGAGGAGTCCTGGCCCAGGTCCTCCACAGAGCCCCGTGTCAGAGGCCTGCCCTGCACAGCCACCAGTACCCTCCTCATCACTACACGCTGCCATGCGCTTGTTGGTAACAAACTCGTACGTCACAAAAGGATCCAAGTCTGTTACACATTGACTTGACCTCCTTTTATAGCCTCTTGATCAATGTTTACATCTGATGGGTAAAGAATCTGGACGGTTTTTAAGGCTGTGACCCTCCTCTCTCTTTTGTTAAATTTTAACTTTATTTCTTTGTTCTATTTATTTTTATTTTCCCCTTTTTGTTTATGAAATGTGATGCAAATACATATTCTCTGTAGCTGCATAGCCCATCTCATCAAACCAAATCAGTAACAGTGTCCCATTAAGACCCCCATATAGGTACTTCTTTTATTTTTTTTTCTTTTCCTACCATCCCTCCATGCAGTCTCCTGTCCCTGCCCCAACCTCCACCCCCCACTCTGGCCTCACCATAGCCTTGAAAGTCTTATCCATTTTTCTTTTTGTTTCCCTTTATAATACTAGTACATCAAAATATCTACCATTATGAGATGGGCTGGCTTTGCTAAGCACAATGATTTCTAATTTTTGCCACATCCGAAGGGGCTCTGCAGACTCGTCATTGTTTGTAAGGATGCATAATATCCCTTAGACTCCAGGACTGGCTTAGTCACTCCTCTATAGTCGATATTCCTAGTTTTCCATCATTCAGCTGTCATAGAAACTGCTGCGATAAACGCAGGTGTACATAGATCTGTTCATGTTTTGTTCTTTATTTCTTTAGAATCTATTGCAGCAGTTCTCAACCTGTGGGTCGCGACCCCTTTGAGGGTTGACCCACCCTTTCACAGGGGTCACCTGCTACTAACACAAGCAAAATTACAGTAATGAAGTAGCAACTAAAATAATTTTTATGATTGGGGGTGAACTACAACCCAAGGAACTGTATAAAAGGGCCACAGCATTAGGGAGATTGAGAAGCACTGGTTGCAGGCTCATAAAGTATTTGTATTTGTCTTTGTTTAAGGAAGCACCAAACTGATTTCCATAGTGGTTATTATAATCCTGCAATCTCATTGGCAATGTCTGAACAGTCTAATCTCTCCCTGTCCTTTCCAGAATTTATGATTTTCTGGGCTTTTGAATTTTGCTAAGAATGTTGGTATGAAAAAAAAAAAAAGAATGTTGGTATGAGGTGATATCTCCTTGTTCTTTTCATTTGTATTTCTCTTATTGCTAATGAATATGAACTTTACTTCCCATAAGTGTTGGCTGCCTGCATGTCATCTTAGTAAATTGTCTATTCATGTTGTGTGCCTATATTTCTAATGAGTTATTTGTGTTTTTCTAATTAAGATATCCATTTTTTGAAATTTGTCCTTTAGCTGGTAGACCATTGCTAAATCTATTCCCCAATCTGTGAGTTCTCTTTTAAATCATTTGACAAAATCTTTTGGTGGGCATAAGTGTTGCATTTTTTAAAACCCTGGTCCTCTATTTTGTCTTGTTCAGTGAATGTTCTTCATCATGTTTGGTAGTGTATTTATTCTTCATTTTTAGGGCCCTTCAGTCTGTCCCTCTTTTAATAAATGCTATCTTGAGATTTCTCTCAATATCCTTAAAAATCCGTTTCAAAGCGAATGGAAATTCTGTGTCGAGTTCAAAACAAACCAGCAAACTCCAGAGGTCAGCTGTGGCCCTGAGGGAGTTCAGCCCTCCTGCCAGCAATAAATAAACACTGTGTTAGCTTGTCATCTTTCCTTTCTGCAACAAGCGAACGCTATTTGTTTTTGTCCGCCGAAATAACTTCCTCACTGAAACAAACCCAGGGACAGACTAAAACAGATAACTTCGAGGGACCCTCAAAGTGTGTGGAGGAGAGGTTTCAAGAACAGATCAGCCCCCAAAGGCAATGCTTTTCAGCACCTCTGGGGGGACTCAAACCTCTGACCTTTCAGGGACCAGCCAAGTGCACTAAGCGTCTACACCATTTAAGGACTAGGCTGCTTCTAATTTAGGAGGAAGATTTGGTACAGAGCAACGTGTGCATGTGACGCTCCTCCTGCCCCCACTTCCCTGCATGCCATCTCCTTGAAAGAGCTCTGGGCTCTCTGGGCTCCTGGGTTTATTCGCGCTCAGCCCACTGTAAGCCAGCTTCAGAGTCTGTCAGGATCCTACAGAGGTCCTCACATGGCTCCTGGGTGACCGTTTCAGGGGTAACCAGGGTGCATGCATCAGTCTTGATCTCACAAGACCGCTCTGCAACTCTGAAACCATTGGCTGGTGCAGCTTCCAAAAGTTCTCCCACCCCTTCGCTCCTTCTTAAGGAGCCCCTCCTCGTGCCGGGTGCCCGGGCCTCCATCGCCCTCTCCTCCTCAGTTTGCCGCTTCAACGTTAGTGACAGAGGCTCTTTGACTGATGACTTAATGCCACGCACAGCTGGGACCCCGTTCTGGCCAAGGAGTTGGAAAACTTTGTTTTATTCTTTTTTGCCTTTTTTAAAGGATAGGGGGTGGGGGGTAGGGGCAGACTTGATGGATACACTGCCATTTGTCTTTCCCACACTGTCATCCGCCTACATGAAAGGGGACATGAAGCAAGGGATGCCACAACCCTAAGGCCGTGCCAGGATGAGCAGGGAGGAAAACAGCCACATGTTAACAACCAATCTCCCTGCCCTGAGGCCATTCTGACTCACAGTGACTGACAGGACAGGGCAGAACCGCCGCCATGGATTTCTGAGGCTATGGGTATAGAAAACCTTGTCTTTTCCCAAAGAACAGCTGATGGCTTTGAACTGCTGATATTGTAGTTCGCCCAGCACATAACACATTCCTCCACCAGGGCTGGTAGGTAAAGGATAAGAAGGCAGAAAAGTCGAAAGAACGTGGCATTATCCCCAAGCCACTGCAGCAGCACAGAACTGTTTCTGTATTCCTATTATATAAACCCAATATGTTCCACATCACTCAGCCAGCTCTCCACTATCTGTTCTTGGAACTACAGAGAAAGATCTTGATTAAATGCATGTGATACCTGCCAAGTTGAAATCAATAGATGTAGTCTCCGTTGTGTGTGGGTTTATTTCATAATAGTTTTTTCTCTAATTTTTTATTTCAATGGCTAAAAAAATAAAAAGCATAGGGTATCCGGGAGCCCTTGTGGTAAAATGGTTGGTTATGGGTTGGGCTGCCAACCACAAGGTGACCAGTTTGAAACCACCAGCTGCACCTTGGGGAAAAAATGAGGCTTTTTACTGCCGTAAGGAGTTACAGCCTCAGACACCTCCACGGGGGCAGTTCCGCCCTGTCCGATAGAATGAATGCGTTGGAAAAGACTCGCAGTGAGACCTTGACATTAAATTCTACCTCATGTTCCTAAGACTCACGTGGCAGTCATGTGCTTATGTTCATTTCATGGTTGAGATGTAGGGGTGGAGTCTAGCCTGTTAAATGTGCTTATGTTCATTTCATGATTGAGATGTACGGGTGAAGTCTAGCCTGTTAATCTGGAGATAGCCATTGAATAGCAGGAGATGGAGGAGCCGGAGGAGAAGCCACACAGCCTGACCCTGATGGAACCAGACCTCTGAAGCTGGAGAAGCCATGTGGAGACCCCTGCCAGCACTGAGTTGCTTCTACCACCACTGGATGCTGTTGATGGACCCTGAGTCCCGGAAGCGAAGAGCCATGAGGGGACTGCTGGCGGCGCCGGGACTCTGCACCCACTGACCTGTGACTTAGTGAGTTAGAAGGAGGCGTTATAGACTGGTATCAGGCATATGAGCTAATATCAGACTTATGCCTTTGATTGGACTGTGCTGGGATGCTTTCTCAATGTCTCTTTCCTCATGTATATAAACCGTACCCTTATATCCATATGCGAGTCTATGAATTTGTTCCTCTACTCTACCCCGGACTCACAGAACTCAACTTACATTTGCTCCAGGGGTCCCTTGTATACTTGCTAGGCTCCTAACCAAAGGGCTGGCAATAGGGTTCCATTGAAAGGCTCAGTAGAAGAAAAATCCAGTGTCTACTTGCAAAAGATCACAGCTGTTAGAAGGAAAATTAATACTATGTCCCGAGTACAGGTGTAAGTTAAGGCTCTCGATGACTCGCATGAAGTGGTTGGAGAATGGAGGCATCACCTAGCTGCAGAGGTGCAGGTGTGAAGACCTCAACAGAAGGTCAGAATGATAAACTTGACTTGAGGCTGGGCCTCCTACTCCCACCACCTGAGGGCAGTGATGCCCCCCCCCCAAATGTTTTGTTCTGTTTTTCACTATATGAAAGACTTTAAAGGGACAGCAGTAGAATAAAGGTTTCTGGGGAGTACATTGGGGGTGGTATAAAAGGTGGCTGATGTCAGAAATTCAAGAAGGAAAAAAATGCTTTGAAACTGATTATGTCAGTCACCGTACAATACTGCTTGCAGTGACTGAACTATGGAATGATATCATATCTGTATTAACTCCCAATAAAATGGTTTTGAAAAACAAAACAAAGTGAAAAACAACCTGTACTGCACATAGCCCTCTGCAAGTAAATGTATGTATGCAGACCCAATTGCACACAAACCAATCGGTCTTATTTACAAGTCATAAAAATAGTTGTGAATTATGCATTTGGAATACTTTTCTTCCAGTCCCAGAAACAATACAATTAAGTACTCATACGATGCATAATTTCATGAGGGCCAGCAATGACAAGGTACGAAGATAAGAACAGCTTTGCTGAATTATCACCTCATTAAAACTGACATTGAGGAATTGCTTGGTGGCGGCTGGTATGAGGTCGAATGATCTGAACTCGAAACAACTGGTAAACTTTCACATATTCTTCAGTTTCATTTCGCAAAACAGATACTTTCAGCATCAAGAAAATAACTTAGTAGCGTACCAGACACAAGACCAAATGCTTTTCTTATTAGATCTCATATTGAACCTTTAAAATCATATCATCTCGGGGCTGAGCCCCGGTGGCGTAGTGGTTGTGGGCGGGACTGCGGCCCACTGGGACAGAGGTTCAATTCCAGCAGTGGGGCTGGACCTCCTACTCCCACCACCAGAGAGCAGTGATGCCCCCCCAAAAAAAATCATATCATCTCTCCCATGTTGGTTCCAATGCATCCATTATATTCTTTCTTCTTAACTTATTTAAAAGTTGATTCTGTTGTATAGTGCTAGAAGACTGGCATCAGACTGTTGTACAGTGCTTAAGACTGGCTCTCTATGGTCTACCTATATGAATGTCAGACTAATTGAAAGATAATAATTTAGATAAACATTACCAGTCATACAGAATGGTTTGAAAAAATCACCGCCATCAACCTGCTCCTAGACATGGTAACCCTTTATGCTACCAAAGGAAACTGCTCCACTGGGATTGGAACCACCAACCTTTAAGTTAGCAGTGAGATGCACACCAGGGGTGCTACCCCGAGATCTTACAGAATGGTGATCCATCTCCTCCACCATGCTCCTTCAAGTCCCCTTTCTGTGGCACTCAAAACGACTCCCGTATAGATCATTCAACAGGAACAGCTATTCAATCATGTCCGTCCCCCTGCCCTTCAATCTCCTACTTCTTCACTTTACCCCAAAGCACTGGTTTTTAAGTCTGCTCACAAAGCGGTTTTCCCTGACTCCTGCCCACATTGCCTGTACCTGCCTCCGGTCAGTGTGATTGGGGGACCCTTCCACGTGTTCTCCCAGGACCCGACATAGTCTTCCATCAAAGCACGCTTCGCTCTGGGTAGCTCACGCTGATCTACTTCACGGCTTCCCAGCACACCGCATGCGCACTCAACACTAGATGTTTTCTCCCATTTACAGAGGGGACCTGGAGGCTGGGGGCACTCAGGGAACTTAGCGACAGTCACAATAGGTACTAAGTAGTGGGAGGGACTTAAGCGTCCTTTCTACTGTCCAAATCCAAGTCTACGGTTGTTCCTCAAAATCACAGTGTAGCCTCGGGAAACTGTTAACTCACCTTCAGTTTTTCCTTGAGAATTAGACCCTGCTGGTGCTTCACTGTTTCGTTTCTTGCTAAAACAGCCTCGCGTTGACTTTGGATCGCTTGCTAGATTGGAAAGAGACAGTGTGGCAATGAGCCCAGGTTGCCGCTTGACGCCAAGGGATGGAGCCCCTCTGGCTTGTAGAAGTTGCCATTTGGCTCCCATCTTCAAATATGCATATATTTACATTTTAAAATGCTAATCATACAACATATTATTTAAAAACTGGTCCATACTTACGTTTTCCACTCTCCTGTCCCTGAAAGAAACAGAGAAACTGTAAGCAAACAGTTCATTTGTAGAATTAAAAAACCAAACTCACTGCCATCGAGTCAATGCAGGCTCATCGGGACCCCTTGTGGGGTTCCAAGACTCTAACTGTATACGGGAGCAGAAATCCAAAGTCTTACTCCCGTGGAACTGGTGGTTTCGAACTTCTGACCGTGCAAACCACAACCCAACTCATCTCCACGATGCCACTAGGGAAAATCCTGTCCTACATATATGTCTTGGCAATCTTCGGACTTTCCCCCAAAGCAGCACACATGGGGCTGCCTCAGAGCCTATGCAGTAGCTGGATGGTTGTTTTCTTTCCCAAATGCTCTATCTCCTAATCGACCCCCATGTCTGTTGGACATCATTTTCCTCATTTCCCAGAGTCTTATCTGCTGAGAAATGTTCTGTGACACCACCACTGATGCAGTCAAAACTCAGCCTTCTCGCCCAGGGTGCATGGGCCACTTTGTCCCTCTCACACAACCTGTACTCTTTTGTTACTAGGCACTGAGCATTGGACAGGTCAAGCTGGAGATACTACTCTGACAGGAGGCAAGAAATCCTGTCAAGAAAAAAAAATGAAGCTGAAATTCTAACTTAGACCATGAGAGTTAAGAAGCCGGGATGGGAAGAGCCTAGACCTATTCCTAACAGGAGACTGGTTCTGATCAGTAAGTCCCGGGAGCGAGCAGTCAAACTTGTTTCAGGGGGCGTGGAAGGAATGGTGAATGTGGATGGTGAGGAAAAAGGCTATTGTTAAAGCCACGACGGCCCGCAAGGATTAAATCCGATGACCATAAACCTGTGTACCCAGTCAGTCGGATGTTTGCCTGCTACTCCTCTGTTCGTCATAGCAACCCTCTGGGGCAGAGTAGAACCGCCTTGTGGGTTTCTGAGACAATAGCTCTTTAAGGACGTCGAAAGTCCTGTCTGTCTCCTGTGGAGCAACTGGCGCTTTCAAATGGATGTCTTGTGGCTCGCAGCCTAATGCGTAACCACGAGGAGACACCACGCTGACTCATAGCGAAACCCTCTGGGTTTCTGAGACTGTAACTGTTTATGGGAGTAGATAGCCTCGTCTTTCTCCCTCGGAGCTGCTGGTAGTTTTGAACCATGGACTGTGTGGATCACAGCCCAACTCATAGCCACTTACACCCCCCAGGGCTCCTACTATCACACCAGGACTCCCCATTGGCCATAGACAACCATTCATCGATGCATTATTTTGGCTTTCTGGAAGCAGCCCAAGTTCTCTGGCCCTGCTTGGGTGGATTCACACCTTTTACATAGCCAGTCATCAAGTGCAAACTGCCACCCAGGGACCTTAGTTATCTCCGGATAGTCTGTACTTAATTTTTTTTTAAGTCATTGACGGGTCAGATTCCTGAAATAATCCACCCAGAGACCCTGATGTCTCCGGAACGCCCCCCCCCCCACTTCCTGGTCTTCTCAGTCACTTCCCTCACACCCACCATGTCCCCTGTACTCTGAAATCCAGTTCTGTCATGACTAGTTCACACTCTGGGTGCCCGAATCCCTGGAAACCCAAGTCACTACCTTAGGTATTCTGACAAGTGGGGCTTGTCAGTCTTGGTGACCACCAGGGCAAGGTCCTTGCAGAACCCCCGTTGGCCGGCTTTGATGCTCTCCTTCAGAAAGTCGTCATGGGCTCTTCCCCCAGAAACTCTCTCTATGTCGCTGATCACCCAGATCACGGAGCATTTGTCAATGGTCTGTAAACGCAAGCATAGATGTGAGAGAAGAGTCTTCACTCAGCCAGATTGACCGTCTTTCTTTCATTAATTTCCAGGGGGAAATATACACCCACAAGGTTCCTCAATTCGGCAACTTCTACATGTGTCGTTTGGTGATACTGAGTCCATTCCTCACATTGTGCAACCTCTGTCACTATACTCTCCCCCGTCATTCCACCATCTATAACACCAAGCCAGCATGTGCAAACACTTCCTCTTTCCTCCACCTGTCCACCTTTGGTGGCAATGAGCAGCTCTGCTTTCTATGCATTGTTGTAGTTCAGGTTAGTAAGGTCATGGAGCTAGGGTGATGTAGTGGGATACTCTTCGTGCTGCTAACTGCAAGATCAGCAGTTTGGACCTGCCAGCCACTCTGTGGGAGAGAAGTGAGGCTCTCTGCTCCAGTTTACAGTCTCGGAAGCCCTAGCCAGTGGGTTGCTCTGTCCTATAGAGTCTCTATGAGTCCACATGGGCTTGATGGCCGTGGGTTTGGGGGTTGGGCATGAGATGGTACCGTAAAGGTCCTTTCGAAATGGACTTACTTTGCTCAGGATGTTTGTGAGTTTCATCCGTGTTATGGAAGAGAGCGTATTTTGTTCCTCCATTCATCTCTTGATGGATAGTGAAGTTGTTTCTACCTTTGGACTCTTGTGAAAAGTGCTGAGTGGATTCTGTTGTACAAGAGATCATCTATGATGTCTTCTGGGCCAGCCCTTGTCTCTCTCCTTCCAGTTTCACTACTGACCACCCCCCACTGCACACTCTAAACTCCTGCCAAATGAGTGACTCCCAGTTCCTGAGATACGCCGTGCTCTTTCATCTCTCAGAGCCTGTACTTACCCGTAAGGACCGTGAAAGGACCATCCCAAGAATGGACTACCCCTTCCCCCGCTGACTGCAAACTCACTGCCATGGAAGTCGATTCCAATTCACAGAGACCCTATAGGGCAAGGAAGAGCTACCCCTGTGGATTTCTCAGACTGGCACTCTTCACAGGAGTAGAGAGTCTTCTCTTTCTCCCACAGAGCAGCTGGTGTTATAGCTGACCTTGTGGTTAATTATATTTTCTCTATTTCTCAGACAAAGTTACTACACAGGGCCATCCTCTGCCTCCTCAGATTGGGAGGTACTTGATAGGAAATCAATATCTTGGAATTGATATCACCTACAGCACTGCACTGGACACATACTTGAAGCTTAGTCAATGTTCATGGTGTCACCAATTGTTAGAAGTCTATCAATGATCAAACTCAGACTTCTAATCCTAGACCCACCACTAGCTTGCTTCCCCTCAGCTTTCCTCTAGGTAAGAGTACCATTTTTCCAGACTCTGTTTTGGCCATGTACAATCACCAAAGCTGTTGTTTCATGGTACTAGCTGGTTGACTTTCCCTGAATGTCTAACACACTGCCATCACCAGGCAGCTGGACACCATAAACCACAGGACTCAGGAAGTCAAGCTCAATGAACATTCAACTGCAAGTTTTGAACAGCCACGCTAGAGTTTTACAAACATGCAGCTGTTAAGGACAGACTTCCTTCTTACTGTCTTGTTTCACTTATCTTTCCACATAAATGAGCAGCGCATTCAATTCAGGAATGGCGTTCATGTGTGAGGCTTCAGAACACTGCTTTGCCTATAGAGGTGGGATATGTTCGTGACTCGATGTCAAAATCTTTACTATCGGGCTGAGCCCCGGTGGCATAGTGGTCGTGCACGCGACTTCGGCCCACTGGGATGAAGTTTCGATTCCAGCTCCACGGAGCAAAGGCTGGGCCTCCTACTCCCACCACCTGAAGACAGTGATGCCCCCCCCCCCAAGAAATCTTTACTATCTTAAAAAGAGATGACTTCATACTCCCCAGAGCATTTGGTGATGTCTGGAGGAGTGTCAGTTGTAGCCACTTGGCAATTGCTAGTGGATAGACTGGATGCTAAGCACCGCAGAATGCACAGGACAGAACTAAGAATCAAAAACCGGGTTGCCTCACTTCCCAGCTGGACCTCTGCCCACCACCTCCCACTAAGATCTCCCCTTCATCACCTTCAAAGTAAAGGTAGAGGCACAGACAACACAAAAAGTCTAGAAAATGAAAACAAAATGAAAACTAGGCCAGTGTGGTAGTTACGTCATCTGTTGTCAATTTGAGACTTAAGAGTGTCAATTGGTCACAATTTGATGACCTCCTTTAGAGGCACTAAGGAGATAAATAGCTCACTTGGGGGGGGGGAGAGACAGATACACACTCCCTTGGAAACTCTCAACTGAAAAGGCTCACTCCCTGCGAGACATTCCTGTGGAGAAGACACACAGAGCTACACTGATGCTGCCACCACCCTAGGAGTTGAAGGAGCCACGTAGAGACCCTTGCCAATGCTGACATGCTGCTACTGCCACTGGATCCACAAGACTTTCCACCCACTGGTCTGTGATCTTCCTGTATTCGGCAATATTGCATGGCTGTGTGAGTCTAAAGAGGAATTTGTGGACCAGTGTTGGACATATGGGCTAATATTGGACTTACAGATTTGATCTGAACCCGCTGGAATGTTTTCTTAATGTACAATTACTCTGCATATAAAGTTCTTTCCTACATGAATTTGTTTCTCTATTCTACCCAGACTAACGCAACCGGTGTTTCCCAAAGTGGGCAATACCTCTAAATTAGCAGCACCGTAACAGTCCAGGTGGCAGCAGGTCAGGGGATAATGCTGCAAAAGTGGATGCTGACAGTTGATCCTAGATTATGAGTTAAAGTACACCTATTTCAATTGCCCATGGAGTGGTGAGTTATTTTTTTCCTAAAAGGGGGGCCACGGACCAAATAAGTTTAGGACCCTGTGAACTCTATTGATGAGTAGGCGGGAGAACACCCCTACTGCTTTCATTCCTACCTGTAAGGAGAATGGGCCGTAGGGAAATTCTGGGAACTGTTGAAAGTCACACTACCTCCAAGGGGTAGAATGGGGACATCTGACTTAGCAGCAGTTGAAGCGTAGGGAGAGGGGCCAGAGGAGATTTCATCGTGCTGTTCTTCCTGGAAAGAGGGGAGTCTTTAGCAAGTTCTTGTGGAGGCCTTCACAGACCACAAGAATGCAAAGCACACTGGGAACCATCCTTTGCTTCAGCCGCTCCTCAGAGCGCTCATTCCGAGCCAGATCTGCTGGCTCCTCTGTTCCAAGAGGCCTTTGATAAGCTGCCCAGTGTATCTGAACTGACTGCAATCGCTGCTCCATCCGGTGAGAGTCTGGCGGTCTCCCGAGCTTGCCTCTCCCTCCGCCTCTTCTGGAACTTGCCAAACTTGGCGATTCCACACCCAACGGCACAGAGCCTGCAGAAATGACCCTGCCTGGCTAGGTCTTAACTGGCTGATTAAAAAGAGATGCTTATAGACTTGCCTTCGTCTTAAATAAAGCAGATGAAGGGGGCATCCTAAGTGGGCAGGGGTAAAGACCCAGCAGGGAAGTGAGGAAACATTGATCCTTGATTCAAATGCTGCCACTCACTAACTGCAAGGCCTGGGGCAAGTGACTGTCCCTCTCTGAGCCTCTGCTTCCTCCTTGTAGAACAGCGGTTCTCAACCTGTGGGGCAAGACCCCCAAAAGACCCTTTCACAGGGGTTGCCTAAGACCATTGGAAAACACATATTTCTGATGGTCTTAGGAACAGAGACACCGCTCCTCTATCTGTCTCCAGACGGCTGCGCCCACATGCAGATATGCTGATCTGGTAGAAAGAAGTTCTCTCAACCTTCACAATGACCTTGGCTTTTTACACAAAATGTAGCAATGTAGTTCACTGTTGTTATATTAAGACTGTTACCCATGCTACACCATGCTTCGAGACAAAATTTCATTTGTTTGCAATTACAAAGAAGTAAATATTTCACAATATAGAATTACATATTGTTTTTGTGATAAACCACTATGCTTAAATTATGTTGATGAAATACATTGCGTGTTTCATATATTTATATGATATATATATTTCATATATTTCATATATTTACATGATGATTCATAACAGTAGCAAATTTCCAGTTATGACGTAGCAATGAGAGTCATTGATGGTTGGGGGTCAGCACACCATGAGGAACCGTATGAAAGGGTCTCAGCACGAGGGAGGTTGAGGACACTGCTGTAGGGCAAGGACATTAACAAGCTCATCTGTGAGCTGTTCTCTTGTGAAGCTGCGCTGCTTCAGTTGTTCATGGTGGAGGACCTGCAGGATTTAGAGTTTACATATAGCAGAAAATGAGCCATTCTGCACTGACCTTTGGGGCAACTGCTGTACTGTTCATGAGTCCCGGTAGCATAGCGGTTATGCATGGGGCTGCCAACCCCCAGGTCAGGAGTTTGAAGTCACTAACCAGTCCTTGGAAGAAAGACAAGGCTTTCTACTCTCATAAAGATCTAATAGTCTCATAAACCCACCGGGCCAGTTCTACCCTGTCCCAATTGTGAATTGGAGTGCACCGTTTGGTCCTGATCAAGACTCACTGGTGGTGACTTCCCCTTTGCCTATGACATCCTTTCTCTCTCTGTCCTGGTGCCCCAGCCCCACCTGTCCCTCCGGCTCCACCTGGAAGACAAAGTCTGGCACTTTCCCCAACTTTCGCAGGCTGGTTTTCTGTGCCTCTTCCCTCTACACAACTGATGTCCCTCCTCCTCCAGCCACTCGACAGGACAGCCTTCCCGCAAACTGCCACCTTTCGCGCAGCCCTCCGCTTTTGCTGACCCTTTCATTTTGCCTGGATTCGTAGTTGGTTCCATTCCCAAGCCCGTTCTTTGTCTTGTGGAGTCCGAGTTCAAATATCCTTCCTCATGTCCCACCTGCCCCCGAGTAGAATCAACCCCTCCCCACTCACAAGGCTTTCGCATTTGAACTGTGAGACTTAGGAGCAAGGGCAAGGACACGGCCTTGGTTCCCCCGGAACGTGGTCCAACGTTGAGTCGGTGCTCAATGGCTCTTTGCTGTGAAGGAATGAGCTCTCCTTGGAGGCAATCTCTACTTTTGAATGTTTAGGATGCTTTGCACCTCTCTCATATCCTTTTCTGACATTCATTTCATCGTTGACATCTACTTCTCCACTATTAGACTCCAAAGGGGCCCTCGTGGTGTCGTGATGATGAGGTGGGCTGCTGATGACAAGGGTGGCCGTTCTAAGCCACCAGCCCCTCTTTGGGAGAGACACAGGCTTTCCATTCCCATATGAGTGACAGTCTCAGGGAGTCACAGGGTCAGTTCTACCCTGTCCTATAGGACTGTTAGGAGTCAGTGTCATTTTGATGGCAGTTCAGTTGTTTTGTTTGATTATACTTCTAGCCCCTTTGGGAGTTCTAGTTCTCATTCAAGATTGTTCTTATTATCATTACAATCAATGCATGCTTGTGCACAAATGACCCAGAAGTGTCTGTGGTTCAAAAGTAGCAGGGAACCCAGAAATTGTTGTTGCAGTGGATGCAAGTCCTTCCAGGAGGCAAGATATTGCTTTTGCTGTGCATTTACAAACATTCTATGTATATACTTCTTAATGCAATAGGCCATGCCCTGTAACTTTTCATTTTTTTTTTATTTGTTACTGTTTTACCATGCTGAGCTTCATGGGCATTAAGGTCTAGGCTTTCAAGGCAGCTTGTCAGTGTTCATATCCCAGATTCACAACTCACTACATGCAATAAAGGCAATTTACTTACCTTAAAATAGCACCTAGTACATGCTCAGTTAACACCAGCTTTAAGGTTAGCTGTCACTTTTGCATCCCCATGTCTAGTCTAGTCTAGTATCTTAGTCATAATATGTTTGATGAATGAAAAAGTAACAAACAAAAAAGATAAAATTCTTGGGCTGAGCCCCGGTGACGTAGTGGTTGTGCACGGGACTGCGGCCCACTGGGACGGAGGTTCAATTCCAGCAGTGGGGCTGGGCCTCCTACTCCCACCGCCGGAGAGCAGTGATGCCCCCCCCCCCCAAAAAAAGATAAAATTCTTAAAAAATACTTCAGTATCTAAATTCCTACTAGGTACAGCTCAAACTCCTGCAATGTTGAACTATCCGACAGTAGACACATATGGGGGTGCCTGGTCAATTGATACCCCTTGAGGACTGAACCTCTACCTGAGACTTGGGGGAGTAAGCAGGTGGTCCTTCATCCAAATCCCCACCTTCAGCCACAGCTGACTGCACCAGGGATGGAGACCTCATCGTGAGAGGGTGGCTATGTTAGCTAGGCAGCAACCAACTGGTTTTCCTTCTTAGGAATGAAAATTCAGAGGCACAGAGGCTGTAGACAGCGCTAAGGCCATGAACTGCAAGATCACTTAGAGGCAGGGTTACTTTCCGCAACGTGGGGTCCTAACAGCCACACGAGGGAAAAGCGAGACCCGGGAAAGGGAGGAACAAAGAGAAACAGAGTCCCATAGATTCTATAGCGTCATAAAGACCATAGATCGAAAACTGTGTTTTATAAGACTCGTGGGCATCGTTTGGTAAGTCCCTTTTCATTAAGAGGAAGCCAAGCATCGAGAAGGAGGGCGAGAACAGCTGCTTTCATGGTTATCTGACAGTCAAAACATGGGCGCAGCCTGCTGGTTCCTAGGGGGCTTGACGGCCAGCTTCTCTTCTTTGTGCCTCCCTCCTGGCCTCCCAGGGCTACCCTGCCCTGATTAACCCTCAGTACTCTCTTGCTGGTCCTTTATGTGCTTTTGTTCTCAGCTACCAAGACGATTCCAGGATTCTACATGCCCTGGTTTCCCTGACCACCCACATCCAGCCACGACCTGGGGGCTTAGCGCAGTGACAAATGGAATTCCAACTAAGTCAGAAAGCGTCCGAATCCCAAAGCGAAGATTTTAAATGAGGCAAGGGTTGAGATAAGAGGTAAACAGCAGAGAATGAAGCCAAATGGGAGAATCACCTTTTTCCACAGCTCATCCCTCTTGCTGTTGAAGTCGCCTGTGCCTGGAATGTCCACCAGCACCACCCCTTCTGGAATCAGCTCGGATTTGGGAAGAGTCACTTCCACGTGCTTGATCAAGGGCCAAATGTGTGTCTCTGCTGAATCTGCCTGGCAGTCTCTCCTCGGAGCACGGACGTAGGGGTCCAGCTTGCCCGACAGCTCTCCTGCCTAAGGAAGAAGAAGCAGAGAGTCGGCCACAGACATCATTCTCATCAATCACGGGCCCTGCCTGAAACGCAGTCTTGAGGCGCCTAAACTTTGAGAACGAGAAAAGATGCTGGAGGTGAGGAAGTTCAAGTAGAAAAAGAAACCAAAGTTGATTGACTGGATCTTCACAAAGTTAGATGAGAGCGTTTCTAAAAAGCTTGTAGAAAAATCCCATTATCTTTCCATTCTATTAATTTTCCACAAAAAAATGGTAAAGTGTCCCTGTCTACAGGATCTTCTATTTCAAGTGCCCATGACAATTCGAAAATTAATGTAATCAATCTTCCTCTCTCTCAATTGCAGAGTTCTTTTCACATGTTTTGTGTGAACATTTTAATTACCAGACAATAATGAGCAGGCCTTAGAAACTCATATTTCTCAAATTGAAACTGGATAAGAAAAAAGGATTTTAGGACAGACTGCCTTAGTACAAAGCTACTTCTTGACAGGAAGGCACTTCCAGGAAATAGTCACAGTGGTAAGCAGTGTGACAGGAGCCCTGGTGATATCCTGGTTACAAGTTGGCCCGTGATCCAGAAGGTGGGCAATTCAAAACCACAGCAGCCCCTCGAGAGAAAGATGAGGCTTTCCACTCCCACAGAGAGTGGAGTCCAGCAAACTCGCAGAGGCCGTTTCACCTTGTCCTGCAGGGCCTCTTTGAGTCACAGAGTCGACTCGATGTAGTCAAGTCGTTGGTTTTTCTTTTTCTTTTTAAAATGGGACAACAGGAATAGTTCTCAGTTCTGACTAGACATCTCTTGAGCAAATGGCATGCTGACACAGTGATTAGGGCAGTTAATCTCAAGCGAGGTGCCTCAGTAGACGGAAGATTTGAGCTGTATGGCGATCGTTGTCAGCAAGTCTCTCTAGAGGGGGCTTGAAAGACAGACAAGAGGGTAAACTGCACTCATCTGGAGATGCATGGCAGTCTGGGTAGGAGTAACACACTTGGTCCATTCTAATCAAGGACCAGTCAACTGTCAATGAGGGGATGATCATTAATTAAAAATAATAAAGTGGGAAAAAATAATTATAAAGTGGGTATGATATGGGGTCATGTGCAGGGAAAGCCATGGGCTTGAAAATCCCTCTCGCTAAAAAAGAGGACACACCTAATAAGGCAGCTTCAGCAGATGTGTCCCCACGCCTCATCTGGAACATCTAATCCAAACCTTGCACTTGCAGATTTTGTCCTCCCTGTTTGAATAGGTAAATTTCTAGTTCTGGGAAGGACTATATCATACTAAAAAGATGGTGAGGAAATGAATACTATAATTATACCACTGCATATGTTTTTACATATTCAGTTCAGTAATTATCATGTTTACTTGGAATGTATTTAGGCTATATTTTTTGCTTGTTTTTGTTTAGTTTTGGGGGCATTAGTCTATATTTTGGAATATAATCAGTTTAATAGTAGTGTCTATTTAAATAGAAGAGCTGATGATTCATTTGTTTGACTTACTGTATATGCAAGAAATAGCTATGTGCTTTGAAAGATTTCCTTCATTTGATTCCTAAGAGTGCCCATGCATTTAACATATATTGATAAAAAACAGATACCTAAAATTTAATCTATAATATAAAAAGTACAACAAAATGTGATTAAGTGTGTAAATAATAATATATACTAAAGGCTCATTTGTAATGCTAAACTCAGGAGATGATATAGCATGAAATTTAAGAATGAGCAGAAATCATTTCTCTAATTTTATATAAAAACTGCCAGATTTATAAACAGAAAGTGATAAAGGTGAATTTTAAGTTATTAGAAATATTTGGCTTTTAAAGATGCAACTTTAATAAATTGAATCTTAGGGCCACAAGTACTTTGTTCTACTTTGGAAAAATTGAAGTTTAACTTCACTTCATAAAATAAATATCAGTTGTAGGGAAAGCATTCTGCCCTAGCGCCTATCCAATATCCATTCCGTTCTTCTTCCGTGCCAGCAGAACCTTGACTTTGCTTATTTGTTTGTTCGGGAAGGCTGTGGCTTCTTATTAAGGAGCCGTGGTGGCATACAGGGTCACTCCTGGGCCTGCTAAACCCAGAGTCAGCAGTTCGAACCCACAGCTCCCCTGCAAGAGAAAGAGGACGCTTTCTATCCCATAAGGAGTTCTAGTCTCAGAAACCCAGAGGGGCGGTTCTCCTTTGGCGGTTCTCCTCGCCAGGAGTCAGAACACCTCCGTGACAGTCAGTTTTTGTGATTGGTCTTGGCAAGTGCTTCCCAAAGTGGGTGCTTCCACTCCTGCGTGGAGCACTGGGGTGATCCAGGAGGGAAGCAAAAGCAGATGCCTACACTTTATCCTGGATCGGGGAGGATAGCACAAACATTTTTAATTGCCAGGGGCAGAGCTATGTAACTTTTTTTTTTCTTGAAAAGAAAGCAGTAGAGCAAATAAGTTTTGGGGGACGTATAATCTATGCAGATCACAACAAGGCTGTCTCTGGATCTTCTGGACTCTAGCTAGGAGTGGCCAGGTGACTCGGTTCTGAACCATCAGCTCTACACTGTAGTTTGCTGGGTGTGCTTTTTAGGAAAACTTTTTTTTTTTCACAATGCAAGAGGAAATAAGTCTGGTGTCACTTCTTTTTTTTTTTTGGGGGGGGGGGCATCACTGCTCTCCGGTGGTGGGAGTAGAAGGCCCAGCCCCACTGCTGGAATTGAACCTCTGCCCCAGTGGGCCGCAGTCCCGTGCACCACCACTACGCTACCGGGGCTCAGCCCTGGTGCCACTTCTTATCCATGACTTCTTTCTATAACAGGAGTCCTTGGGTAGCCAACGATGACCAATACAACAAATGGAAGACCAGAGAACCAGAGCTGTTGTTGGTCTGTGCCTTGTCGAGCCACTGAATCCACCCAGTGATCCAATGGTGTCCAGACTTGCTGCATGAGGAAAATACAAACCCTTAATTGCCTAAGCCATTTAAAGTCGGTTATGTTTTTAAACTATATTTCTAATTAATCCTCAAATAACTGTAAATCCCCCATCCCCCACAAATGCCCTTCCAGAGAAAAGTTTTAATTTGAAAGGCATGAATTGGAGCTGAGTCCCGGCGGCATAGTGGTTATATGTATGTGGCCCACTGGGTTGGCGGTTCAAATCCAGCAGCAGCTCTCCAGGAGCAAGGCTGAACCTCCTACTCCCAACAGAGGGCAGTGATGCCTCCCCCCCAAAAAAAGTCATGAATTAACAGAGATCAACTGGGTGCTATGACTTCAGATGTAGACATCAATTTACTTCCAGTAAAAATACCATATTGTACGTGGAGCACCTCCCCTTCATGGATTCGTGATTCTATGGATACCCATGATAAAATAACCTGGACCGTACCTCCTCTGCCTTGAGGGTGATGATTCTAGAGGTGGGGATCTTTCCTCTGAGTTTGGCCTTGAGTAACTCCTCGTAGGTCTTGTTCTCGGCTCCCCGGCCATAGAGCATTCGCAGCTTCCAGATGGCTTCATCCACCGCATCATCCCTAAGCCATTCCTCCTCTTCTCGGCTCAAGTCCTCCGTCCTATGCAGGAGTTGAGTCAAATTCTTCAGTTCCTCCTTCCACTCCTACCAAGGCAGAGCAGAGTCAAGCCCATCAAGAACACACACAGAAAGCAATGACAATGGAAGAAAGCCATTGCTTCCAGAGGACCATTTTTATTTTTCCAGTCCCCTTACTCAGCAAATACCCCTGCGTTCTTCTCATTTCTGAATCCTTTGAGTGACTGACAGTCCCATCAGTCTGTAGAGGGAAGGAAGCGTGGTTGTTGTCTAGACTGTGCAACTCTCAAGATATCCCCAGGGTATCTGATTTTCCAGATCTCTTCTCGTACAATGAAGAAACATGGACCAAAGAGCAAAATGATGAGCCCAAATTTCCACAACTAGCTGGAACTAGACCTGGGCCAGATTCCTCTTTCATTTCCATTGAGCTTTCTTATTCTGTAATGCATTCTTTCTTTTCAACAAAGACATTTTAAAAGATCATGATGCTAATCTCAGAGAGAGTCAGGACCGAGAGAAGAAAAAGAGGCAGGAGAAGTGGAAGAAAAAAGTTACCTGATCAGACAGAAGGTGTACTTTGGCCTCATACTGGTCACAGCAGCCTGAGCTCACTTGCACGATACAGGAAGTGCATATCCTGTCTCCTGACACTGGTAGAAACATGGCTTGATGGATGATGGCATTGATTAGGGAACTCTTCCCAGCCCCGGTGCTTCCAAATAACCCAATGTAGATTGGATCCAAGGATGGCTTTTCAATCAAGGCAAGAAGCCTGTTTCTGGATCAATTTTAAAATACACATGATCATTATCATCGCTGAACTGAGCACCAGAATCAACTAATTAAAAACGAAGTTTTAATCCTGGGGAAGTCACTACACTTTCCTGAGCTTCTGCTCGCCACTTGGACAAAACGGGCATATGAATGAATCCCTGCTACTGCACAAAGTTGGAGGAGCCCTGGTGGCGTAATGAGTGACTCAAGGTCAGCAGTTCAAAATCACCAGCTACTTCAAGGATGAAAGATACGGTTTTCTACTCCCATAGGTAGTTAGTTATAGCCTCATTAACCCACAGAGGCAGTTCTACGCTGTCCTATAGGGTGATGTGCATCAGAATCAACTTGATGGCAGCGAGTTTAGGTTTTGTTGTTGCTGTTTGTTGTTGATGTTTTGGATTGCACAAAGTTATCCTGGGGACCAAATGAGATCGTGTGAAAAATGCCTGGTCACGATTCTACATAAACCTCACACTGTCTGCAGAGATGTGGGCCACCTTTGCTTATGCTCCAGGGAAATCACCTTCTGCAACGTTTGATCAGACTAAAAATGGCTGCAGAGGGAAAGTGTGCTAAGCACAGAGTTTTACTGACAGGGGTCTTTGTGGCAGCTTCTGCACCACAGCAGATCCCACAAGAAGGGTTGAGGGCATCGTCCCTGCCTGTCTAGGGACTGACTCTGGTCTCTGTCTTTCTCCTCATGAGACTCAATGTCGGTACAATGAGGAGGAGGAGACTAGCGTCCATTTTACAGAGGTGAACCCATTGCCATCAAGTTCATTGCAACCCACATGTTACAGTGTAGAACTGCCTCCCCGGGTTTCCCTGGCTGTACTCTCTATTGGGGCAGATCACCAGCCTTTCTTCTGGGGTCATGGCCACGCACGCCTTCACATGAGTCGCCATTGGTACTACTCAGAGATCCTCTTTCTAGAGGCTGAGAGAACTAAACAAAACCTGAGGCTTGTAAAGGCGTCCAGCAGGTTACTGGACAATAGTGGACCCTGTCTGGACAACCGGTCATTACAAAATTTCTCATTCTTCTCCTAAAGCAGCGGTTCTCAACCTGTGGGGTAAGAATGACCCTTTCACAGGGGTTGCTAAGACCATCGGAAAGCACATCTTTCCGATAGTCTTAGAAACTGACACACCGCTCCTCTATCCGTCTCCAGGCGGGTCCACCCACATGCAGGTACCCAACATACGAGTATCCAGTGTGAAGACTGATACCCATGCTACACCATGCTTTAATACAAAATTTCATTTACCATATTTTTCAGACCATAAGACGCAACTGACCATAAGACCCACCCTGTTTTCAGAACAGGAAAACAAGAAAAAACTATTCTGAACCAAATCGTACCAGCATACTAAAATGTTCTGGATACCACACCTTCAGCCAGAAGACGCACCCTTGTTTTTCCCCCACTTTGGGGGTAAAAAAAAAAGTGCATTTTATGCTCCGAAAAATACGATATTTGTCATTAAAAACAAATATTTCACAATATATAATTACATATTGTTCGGTGATGAATTACTATGTTCAATTTGTAACAATGAGAATATGACCTCCATAAACAGCCACAAAACGCCAGCTATGAAGTAGCGATGAAAATAACTTTATGATGGGAGTCAGCACTGCATGAGCAACTGTGTGAAAGGGTTGTGGCAAGAGGAAGATTGAGAACGACTGAGAACTATTGCTCAAATGGAACATCCTCCCCCCGCCCCCCCCATCCCCCGCCGCCGCCAGTCCCCTGGAGGAGTGGCCTCCGTGCAGAGGGCTGATGGTAGCCGAATTCGGACTCACATGAGGTATTTGACCGCACCAGGAACGCTCTCATCCAGGAAGACAGACTGAATAAGCTTCTGATACGTGTTGCTCAGGACCCTCCTGGTCCTTGACTCCAACTTTTCATCTGGAACCAACGAGAGATGTGTGAGCTGTGCGTGTGAGGGTCCCAGGCCCGTCCCCTGGAGAAGCCTGCCGAGTGAGTATTCGAGAGGAAGAAGAAAAGCGATTGGAGCCTAGAGATGGATCACTGCTCTGCAGCGTCAAAAAACACTGCTCCTGAAAGCCCCTGAGGAGCTGGCCTTGTCACCACCATCATTGTGCCCTGTACCGGGAGCCCTTACCCTTCTGGATGCTTTTCTCAGAGCAGGAGAAAACACAAGACTGCCATGCGAAGCCCCCTGATGATGCATGTTCAGTCTTAGTTCTCGATCAGGAAGAGCTTCTTCAGAGAGCAGCAGCGCTTCTCCCCGTGACTCCTGACTGCAAAGTAATCCCCTGGCCCATCTCTACAGAGACCGTGAGGTCTCCTCCGCCTTCTAAACCAGGTTCGTCTGAAGACGGTCCAGTCTGCTTCGGAAGCCAACCACCTCCGCCTCGGGACACACGCCCACCTTTGGGAAAGGCCACCTCCTTGGCACTCACATTCCCGAAGGGCACTTTGCTCCACGGAGGGAAACGCCCGGAACCGCTGCTCTCGGTCTGACCGGCGGCGCTTCCTTGGTGGTTCTTTAAGGAACTCTGCGACGACTGGAGGGAGGCAAAGGTTATAAAAGTTACAGGTGTCCCGCCATGCTGGATTTGCCTCAACCTTGGTCAATACTTGAGTCCAAAGGGCACGCGAGGCTCTGTCCCAGCTCTGTGCTTCCAGACGCTCATTGAGGGTCTAGGCCCCGCTGGATCAACCCATGGGTTCCCGCTTCCCAGAGTCACAGGCCCATGGACAGAGACCAACATATCTCCCTGGGCGAAAGGTTTAGGTTTAGGTGAGGAGACCTCGAGAAGCCAACATGGCTAGAGGGTCTTTGCCAGATGCCACGGTTCAGAAAATCTACACCTGTGTCAAGTGATGCCCACGTGACACTGGTGTGGGGTGAAGAAAGGCATTGTTCATCTCAGGGGAGGGCACTGGGAGTTCTTTTCGGACTGGGAAGGAATGGAACAGGGCCCAGGAAAGAAATGGCTGTCTAACACTGGCAGTTCAACTCATCAGGCCTGATTTCAGGGAGCTTTAATCTGTAAAATCAAATCTCATAGATATGTGTCCTGGAGGGTGTTCTACCACCCCACCCCACTTCAGGGACAACTTGTGGGGAATGTTTTTCCCTTCTGTGGCAGTCATGTGCTTATGTCAATTTCATGACTGAGATGTAGGGGTGGAGTCTAGCCTGTTAATCTGGAGATAGTCACTGCATAGCCAATAAGGCCTCCGTGTGGGCATGGCTTTCTCCTGAGACTTCTGGGAAATCGTGAGATATTTCCCTGATGAAGATGAGAAGCTATCTCCCCAGTTGTTGGGAGTTAGACTCAGAGACAATGAACTATGAACAAGACAAGATGGCAGCATCCAAGGAACTGGAGGAGCTGGGGGAGAAGCCACACAGCCTTGCCCTGATGGTGCCAGACCTCTGAAGCTGGAGAGGCCATGTGGAGACCCCTGCCAGGGCTGAGTTGCTTCTACCACCACTAAATGCTGTTGATGGACCCAGAGCCCTGGAAGTGAGAAGCCATGGGGAGATCCCTGCCAGTGCCAGGATCTGTACCCATTGACCTGTGACTCTGTGAGTCAGAAGGAGACATTATAGACTGGTATCATACATATGAGCTAATATCAGACTTATGACTTTTAACTGGACTAGGTTAGGATGCCAGACTAACACACCTTCTTCATCAAAAGATAGCAGCAGCATTTTCAAGAACAGAAACCGCAAGAACTGAGCCTTGAGCTCTGCTGTGGTCACTCCGTATGGGGTGTCCTTTGGTTGTGGAAGTAAAGAAGTTGTAAGCCCCGTGAGCCTACAAAGGGTATAATCAAAATGCTGTATTTTGGTTTGGTTCTTACAAGCAACAAGAACAAAAAGACGCCTTGACGGGGTTCACCTGGTTATAAAGGACAACATGTGGGGTCTTGGGGTGAAGGTTGTGAGAAAATATTCTCACCCAGAGCTCCCAGAGCTGTCTTGTCCCTGCAGGGAGATGCAAAGTTGACCCCACCCTGCGCTTGTGTGGTCAAGAGGTCCCGAAAGGGAACCTGCAGTGGAAGTCACTGTTTCTGTGGCCAAGTAACTTCTCTCAGGCACCCAGATGGCCGCCGGACAGAAGTCCCGGTCTCCACTTCTAGCCTGCACACGTAGACCCCCCAGGCAGCTCAGACGGCCTTCCAGGAGCCAGCTCACACCCAGGTTATCTCCAGATCAGAGCCAGCTGTTCCCCAAAGCCTGCTCTGCCACCTCCTGCCCATGCAGTGATGGACGGGAAGTTGAAAGAATTCCTGCTGCTGACCTGTCCATCTCTCTCAGACATTGCTAACTTCATGAAGGAACTCGATGCTAAGAATTCATGCTGGCCCCGTGGAAGGACTGCCTTATAATGAAACCCCAAGTGGTTGCTGGCTCAGTGGCCAGCGCTGGAGAGGAAGAGACAGGGAAGAAAAGAGAAGGCCAATGAGGCACAAGACCCATCACCGCGGAGAATACTGGAATAATCCGTGTTCCAAAAAGCAGCTCGGAAGTCTGGAATGTTCTCATCACCTCCGGTGCACAACCTGAGAGAGAAACCCAGCCATGCCGTGGTCCTCCGTTTCAGCTTTGTAAGAGCTGCGGGTGAGTCTCATAAAAGCTTGGAAGAATATTTCTTAACGAAAACAAAGGCTACAGGTCAGCCAAACCATCGAGACTTTTACATTTTTCTATGATCCTTAAGATCAGAAAACACCTGGAAAGAAGACAGTATCCTGTCTCCTTTTACACCCACTTGAAACAAACTCACAGCCAATGAGTCACTGGGGGTCTTATTGGGCAGGGTAGACCTAACCCCTGTGGGTTTCTGACACTGTACCTCTTTGCGGGACAAGAAGTCCTGTCATTCTGCCTTGGAGAGCCTGCTGGTTTTGAACTGCTGACCTTGTGTCCTGCCACCCAATGCTTAACCACTGAGACCCCAGGGTCCCTTTTATTATAAAAGTGACCAGATTTTAAGCGGGACACCCTTGACCGGGGGTAGGGGAGGGGGCTTTCTTGATTAAAAATTTGGTTTATATGGAGCAACAAAAATGTCCATAGAACGCAAAAATAGTATTGTAATGTATTTATTTAATTTTAAAACACCATGGGACGCGGGACAAATTGCTGAAAAGTGGGATATCTGGTCACCTTACCACTTAGTAGTAGTATTTTTTTTTATATTTAAGACAGGATTGAAGGAAGACTCATTAACAACCTTCAAGATGCAGACGACACAACTTTGCTGACTAAAAGTAAACAGTTCGAAGCGTTTCCTGATGACGATAAAAAAAAGATGGCAGTCAAAAAAAAAAAGTTTAAAAAAACCAGCCTTTCTTATAGATTATACTGCAGCCCTCGCTTCAGCAGCACATATACTAAAATTGGATTATACTTCAACATAATGAAAACAGAAGTTCGAGAGACAACATTTTTATATTAAATGGTAACTTGAAAAACTGGAATGGCCTTCGAACACCTCTCATGTTTCCCTTTCATTAATTGCTCAAGCACCCTCTTGCGTTTGACTCTGCGTTATTCTAAGAGCAGTAGCAGCTGAGACCATCCAATAGAGGCCTTTGTCTTTGACTGCGCTTTCTCGTTGTGGCCACTAAGTGTCGCTCTTGTAAACGTATTCTCACCCACTGAAAAGCCATTGAGAATTCTTAGTTGATCAATGACTGCCAGAGAGCCATCCTACTCCAATCCCACTCCTTCGGGGGTGAAGCTCAATGAGGGATGCCCCAAAGTTGCAGCTCTTTCCTTTCGTGCCCGAACTCGTCCCACATGCTAGCCACGACGGCTCTGCTCCAGAGGCACGCGCCCCTCCTCCCCAGAGAGTCAGGGAATGTTTCTCTTCAATTCCCGAAGCACCGAGGATGTGCAGTAACCCTGTCTTCTGCACAGAGCGACTGCTTCCCTCACATCTTGCCTCACTTCTCCCTCATTGGATGGAGGCTCCTTATGTCCCGCCTTCTGAGGACGTGGAGCCGCTACCTGACTCCACCAGGACTGACCTCAGGGGCGGTTCCCAGGGGCCTATTCCTACCTATCTCCGATGATCCCAGGGGCCTTCCTGTCCCCGGTTTACAAGGGGTGCTCCTCTGCCAGGACCCTAGTGACTTTGTCACACGTTACACGTTGGGCTGCTAACTGCAGTCTCAGCCCTTTGAAACCAGGAGCCACTCCTCCGCAGAAAGAAGGGGGATTTCTACTGTACCGAGTGTCTGTCTGAGAAACCCCGGGGGGAGTTCTACCCTGCCTTACAGGGTCGCTGTGAGCCGCCATCGACTTTGACAGCAGTGACTCCATAAGTAGCACTCTCAGAATCTGAGATGATTTCCTAGAACCTTTTTTTTTTTTTGGGGGGGGGGGGAGGGTGGCGGTAAGTCTATTCATTTCATTGCCAAGGAGAGAGCCTACTACATTATAAATAAGCTCTTTTCGTTAATGTTCAAATAATTAATATTCATTTACTCTTGAGGCTAGACATGAGAGACTGGCTTCAGAGGAAGAGCGAGGAACGGTGGTGTCTCTATGCTGGGAAACTGCAGGCATGTTACCTGACGGTGACTCTTGCCCCAGGAAATCCTCCATTTCTTGAGAGGTGAACTCTTGCTTTGGTCCACTTAGCGGAAGTCTCCTGAAAGTAAGCACATGAGGTATTTAGGTCTGAAAGGTCTGGGCAGAGGGTTCCACAGAGCTCGGCCGGCAAGAGACTCTCCTGGAGTTTCCCTGTCTCCTATGGTAAACTAAACCAAGCTCATTGCCACTGTGTCAATGCCATCTCAGAGTGACCCTACAGGACAACGGTGGAACTGCCTCTGTGGACTCTGCTGAGGCCGAGGCCGCTAACTCTTTACCGGAATAGAAAGCCCCGTCTCACTCCTGCAGAGCGGCTGGTGGCTTCAAACTGCCAACCCTGAGGTTAGGAAGGAGCCCAATGCACAGCCACTGTGCCACCGGGGTTCCTGTCTCCCATCACGGAGAAGGGGGATTTGGGAAGACACACACAGGGGGTGCCACGAGCGCTTCCTCTCCATGTCTAATGCTTCTTTCGGATCACTCAGCCGTGTATTTTCAAAGCAGGGCCTTGTGAAATATGCAAAATCCCACCTGATTGTCAGTTGACCCAGAGATGTGAGCCAGGGAGGCTTGCTTCATTTACATAGCCTAAAATTAAAACAATGACTCATCAGTCAAAATAACCTCCTACTGTTCCTGTGGTAGGTGTCAGTTGCTGGTGGCTGCAGCAACCAATGGGAGCGGGGGCTTAAATACAGAGTCAACATTGATTTTGTGCACAGTCCTGACCCTCAGGTCCAGCGCCGTATCCCAGACTCAGGCCATCGCCCATTCCTTACAGTCCTCTGAAGGTGGATAGTCGCTTTCTTTTCGCACACATTGTGCTTCCTCTCTGAGGAATACTTATATGCCTTTTTTTTTTTTTACCCCCAAGAGCCTTTTTGAACACTTGCTGTGAGAAACCATGCCCTGATCCTCAGAGTCCACCCTGATGCCTCCAGCATCACCAGCGGGCCGGCAGGACTGCTTGCTGGGCTTTGTTCAGGCATCTTCTTCCTGGCAGGCCTGGGGGCTCACTGAGGCCAGGGGCTGCCGTCTTTTCATTTCTCACAAGAAGCACAGTGGCGCAGATAAATGCTTGATGAACGAATGGGAGACTAGATGGGAAGCTTGCAGTGAGACTCCACACCCAGGGAGCTTTAAAAAAAAAGGAAACGGATTGTGCCCTAGTTGGCATAAAGTGAGCATGAAAGCGCTGGGGGCAGAGACAAGCGCGCATCCGGAACAGCCTGATAGGAAGGAGTCAAGAGCAATCCTTTCTCAAAGAAAGGCAACATGGGCAGGGGCAGGGAGATGTGAAGGGACCGCATGGTGACCCTTCAAAGGCAGGACCTTAGAGCTGTAATGTAAAAGAGGGCTGGGGCCTGCTCTGCATGTTCCCAAGAGGGTCGGACAAACGAACTGCACTAGGGGGGGTGGCGTGAGTGGCACAGCGGCACAATGCCACGATCGGAGGGCGTTCGCTTGGAAATCGGATGCGGTACCCTCTCCATCTGGCCCTGCCGGCACACAGCAGAAAGACATAACTCTCGCTGCAATCGTGTGGCCGGACTCCCGCTCACAGCAATCCTGTTGGGCAGGGTGGAACTGCTCCAGTGGAAATTCCACGGCTAGCGTGCGTTTCCAGGAGTAGAAAGCCTCGTCCCACTGCCGACCTTGTGGGTCGCAGCCCAACAAGCTTCCCCAAGGCTACCTGGGCTCCAGCAGTAAAACTTGGGACAGGTCGTTTTGTGATTCGGGGCCTCGGTTGCTCCCATCTGGAAAGGAAAGGTGGAGCGAGTTCTAAAAGGAAGAAAAACCTCCCTTTGAAACGTCCCTGAAACCTACAGCAGACGGACCGTTGGGCTCCCCTCGTAAAGCAGCACACCGGATACCGCCGCGATTTCAAGGTAATGCTCTTAGAGAAAACACGGCCCACCAGTCAAGATGCTTTGCTCCCCGGCCAAGGTTTTGCATGTGTGGTTTATTTCACCTGCTGTATACCGACCATGTGGGAAGCCCTCAATTTTAACGTTGAAGACGTATTTACATTCACGTGCCCGGAGCCTACGAATAGCACCATTGAAATGGAACCCTATTTAGCTGCCGAAGGGAACGTTGCACAAAACTAGTTTCCTGTTAAATAACTGTGACTGTTAGCCGTTACTCTATTTTCCCCCAATAGTTTTATTGATTTAAAATGCACATCTCATCTGCTTCCAGAGTTATGCTGCTTCTACAAAGAACTGCATGTACCTCATTGCAGTTAGTTCCAGTGCCCCCTCCCTGGTCATTATTCCTACCTTTCCCAATGATCCCAGTTCTTCCATTTTTGTTAGCGCTTACGGTCATTTTTCATCATGTAAAATAAAGAGGTGTCACAAACGCAGTAGGTATTCCAGAACTCAGCCCTAGCTCCCCTCACACCATTCACATGGACTAGCAGGACCGGCCCAGAGTCCTGGGGCTGCCGTGGTCATGCGTCGGACTGCCATCTGCATGGAGCCCAGTTCAAAACCACCATCAGCTCTGCGGGAGGAGAAAGACTGGGCTTTCTACTCTATTCCAGAAGCACACAGGGCAGCCGCCCTGAATATGGGTCAGCATGGATTCGATGGCAGTGAGCCTTGAGGACTAACTGCAGTTTGTGCAATCAAGTCGATTCTGACTCACGGGGTCCGAGGCTTTACAAAATGTTAGGGAGCAGACACTCTTGTAGTTCTCCCAAGGAGGGGCTGGGGGGGGGTGTTGAATCACCAACCTCGCAGTTAACTATCCTGCACAGTCACCACAGATACAGATGCTGAGGTATATCGAAGGGAGGGGTCTTATCCAATGTCACATTGTAAGGGAGTGGCGATTGGAGCTCGGGTTTTCCGAGTCCAAATTTGGTGTTCTTGTCATTACAGCCTCTCACAGGTACTATGTAAGCCAGCTCTGTAGAGGTGGGGAGGACCCCTGATAAGAGGAAGGCTTATGCATTGGACGGCAGAATGATTATGCTCCCCCAAACCACCAGTCTCTCCCAGGGAGAAAGACATGGTTTTCTCCTCCCTTAAAGAGCTACAGTCTCCCAAACCCGCCAGGGCAGTGTTACCCTGTTCTATGGTACTGCTATGCCTTAGAATTAGTCGATAGCAATGAGTCTGGCTTGGGATTGATGGAGCTGGGGAAGAAGAGATGGGCAGTGCTAGATATGAGGGACTCTCCCAAATGCATGATTTAAAACGCTTCCTGGGATGGAAGGCTGACGGGTCGGAGGTAGAGTAACGACTTAATGACATTTGACTTTAGGGACACAAGATTACATTACTGCATGAAGAACTCTTCAAAACCCTCAAGTGTAAGCTAAGACAAAAGGAATAAACAGAATCAGAAGAATACACAAGCATTGCATGTGTTCTTGTGTCTGAGGCAGAAGTGACCATGTTTATTAAACACCCCAAAGGTCCTGTCTTCCCCCAGACTTTAGTCAGACTCTCCTCTGACCTCACCCCGTCTTGTCTCACACCATTGCCCTTTTCAATCTTCTTCTCATCATTCTTCCCTTTACCCCCTTACGCATCTCCACAAAGCAGCTCTAATAGAAATGGAAATAACAATGCTTACATTAGCAAAGCCCTTGTCAGGGCTACTTTGATAACCAACACCAAACCTGAACTCCTGCCACCTAGTCCATTCTGACTCAGAGCTGCTCAGGGCTGAGAAGCCCATCCCAAGGCATCACGGGCCCACATACGGCAGGAAAACACACTGCTCGGCCTGTGCCATCCTAAGTCTTGATTGTGATCCAGCCCATTGTTGCAGCCACTGCGACAACCGGCTCCTCGAGGCTCTTCCTCTTCGCTGATCCTCTCCACTACCAAGCATGACGTCCTTCTCCAGAGACTGGTCTCCCTCAGTAGCGAGCCCATAGATCCTGTGATGACGTCCCAACATCCTCACATCGAAGAAGCATGCTTCCTGTACTTCTCCCAAGACTGATTTTTGTCTTCTTCTGGCGGTCCACAGTACTTGAAAGCATCTTTGCCTTACGCACACTTCACATGCATTCATTCTTCTGCAGTCTCCTTTCTTCATTGTCCTGCTGTTGATATCCAAAAACCCAGGTTCAGGGCCATCGAGTCGATGCTGACTCATATCCACCCACTGTGAGTTTCTGAGATTGTAGCTATTTAATGAAGTAGAAAAAGCCTGGTCTTTCTCCCTTACCATGGCTGGTGGGTGCAAGCCACCACCCATGCAGCTCACAGCCCAACGCCTAAGCACTACACCCAGTGCTCCTTTCACAGACGGAGGCAATTAAAAATACCACGTGGCTTGGGTCAGGCACATTTTACTCCTCAACGTGGTATCCTTGCTCTGCAACATTTTAAAGATTTACCCAACACAACGTGTCATTGGATCTCTTGACTATGGCCTCCATAGGCTTTGACTGTAGATCCGAGGACACACCGACGTCCTTGATAACGTCAATTTTTTTCTCTATTTGTCATGACGACTTTTATTTTCTTTATATCAAATTGCAATTCATTCTGAAAGTCTTTGTTTTTTTTTCCCCAGCAAATGTTGTAATTCCTCCTTTCCATCTCTTTTTTATGCTTCCTGGATCATTCCATATTTTGCCCATGTAATCCTGCAATATGCAACCCTATATAGGTTTATTTGCTCGGCATACAGATGAAATGTGTATGGTGACACACATCTTTTCTCATTTTAAACCACACACTATTTTCTCGTTCTATTTGATACTCACTTAATCTTAGCCAAAAGGCCAAGAAGTGATGTTTTCTTGTTCTATTTGAATCACTGCCTCTTGGCAGTGTTTCCTTGTTCAGTTTGACTCACGGCATGAGTACAATGGAAGTATTCTGAAATTCCTATTCTTCCCAATATGACCCATAGTTTGTTAGGATCCTGGTATTCTCTGTCTTCAACTAAGATTGATCTGACATCAACAGTGGTGTCCCCGGTTCCATATACAGCTTAAATTTCTGGCAGCTCCCTGTCAATGTCCTATAGCCACCATTGTTGGAGAGAGGATCATCAGCAAAACTTTATACACATGTGATATTAATGATATTGTTTGATACCTTCCACTGCTGGGCCATCTTTCTTTGGAATGAGCACAAATGTGGATCTTCCAGTCAGTTGGAGAGGTTGCTGTCTTTGAAATGTCCTGGCATGGGCGAGGGAAGGTGCTTCCAGCCCTTCGGTGGCATGTTGAATCATTCAGTCGGTATTCTGATGAATCCCAGAGCCTTGTTCCTTGCTGTCGTCTTCAGTCCAGCTAGGACTTCTCTCAATAGCACTTGTGCTTGATCCTATGCTAAGTTTTAAAATCATTGAGTTGGTACAGCGACTATGTGTATTCCTCCCACCTCTTTTTTTTTCTTTTTAACTCTTCTTGCACCATTCATTATTCTGCCCATGGAATCTTTCCATATGCAAGCCTCTATGGGGTGTCTGAGACTGTACATCTTTGTGGGAGGACACAGCCTCATTCTCTCCTTTCGAATGACCGGCAGGCCGTTTCAAACTGCCCTTGTAGGTTAGCAACCATCGGAATGCCTTCCAGGACGCCCCTGAGTGAAAGCAAAACACCAAACCCCTTGCCATGGAGTTGATTCTGAGCCATACCAACCCCGCTGCACCACAGAGTGAAACTACTCTTTGGGGGTTCCAAGACTGTGAAGCGTGATGGGAGCAGACAGTTCCATCTTCCTCCTGAGATGCAGCTGGTGGGGTTGAACCAGCCACCTACCTTGCAGCTAACAGCCCAATGCTTAACTCACTGGTCAGCTCCCGGATTGAATACATGTGGGGAGCTGGCACATAGGAAGGAAGCACTTAAACACTTGGTGAGTTAAGAAAGCATCAGTTTTAAGTCTATCGTAGAAGGTGAGATTAAGAATAAGGAGCCCTGGTGGCACCATGGCTTAGGTGCTGAACTGCTGACCACAAGGTTGGTGACTCGAACCTACCAGCTGCTCACAGGAGAATGAGGAGGCTGTCTGCCCCTGTGAAGGATCTACAGCTTCGGAAACCCAGTCTGGGGTGGCGATAAGTCAGTACCCACTCGAGGGCAGTGAGTTTGGCTTGGGGAGTTCCATGGGATTAATCATACCTGGACTCATATTCCTCGATGCATTGATTCGGCAGCTATTTATTATGCCTACTGCGCGCCATGCCTGTTTGGGTGCTGAGAGGCAGGTCAGGACAATCTGAGCTCCTTCTCTGCCCACGGGAGCCTGCATCCCAGAGACTACCTGGATTAAGTCTTAAGGGTAGGCTTCTACATGTTCATGGGGGGGCGGGGGAAGTGAAATTAAAGTAGAAAATGCCAGTTCAAATATTAGATGAGTTGAGAAGAACCTCCACAACCCCAAAAGAAAAAGATAGTGGCATTTTCCACGAACTTTTTATTTGGAGGGGGGAGTTTCTACTTATTTTATTTTTACAATGTATTATTCATTGGGAGTTAACACATATATCATACCATCTTATAGTTCAAGTACATCAAGCAGAATTGTATAATTGCTACCATAATCCATTTCCAAACATTCTTTTTCCATGAGTTTTTTAAGTCTCTCTCCCCCTCCCCCCGCCTCCCCCTGCCTTCTACGCAACACCGAACAAAGCACCTGCCTTTTCAGAGAAAATGATCAATGCTTATCAGGAGTTTGTTGTGAAAAATAAATGTGAGAATGCACACAAAACTGTGTCCATACATGTAAGCACCTGTACAAATGTTGCAGATTCATCTTTAGAATATTCAGTGGAGGCACTTAACCTAGACACAGCCACTAGTCTTACCCAAGACTAGTCTACATAGATTTGGGCCAACAGAAGTCCCTTCAGCCAAAGTATAGGCTTCCATCTGCCGCCCTGTTGTTCAGTCATCTTGAAGACTCCATACCATCCTCCTTAAAGAGAGTTTGGTAAAGTTTCAGCCCCTTGCACCGGAGGTGAAAGGTGAATGGCACATCGGATTCCTCTCTCTCTCTCTCTCTCTCTCTCTCTCTCTCTCTCTCTCTCTCTTTTAAATATCAGAGTTAGGGTTAAGCATCTTTGGGCTTGGCAACATTTTACAATGACTTCATTGAACATTGCCTTGTTCTTACAAACTACATCCATCCCGAGGGAACAGTTTCAACTCATTATTCGCGCAGACCAAGAATGAAATTAGAACCTTCAACCTCCCAAAGAAAACGGTCTACCTTTAACCTGCTGCATCTGTGTGCAGCAGGGAGCACGACCACTTGGCTAAGTCCTGTCTAGGAGACAGGCTCCAATGAGACTGCTGTTTTTCTCGTCCTAACTCCCCCACGTGGGTCACATTTGCCAGTGAGCTGATTCTGACTCCTGGAGATGAAATGTCTTTCGGAATACTTTAGGGGTGTAAGTGGCTGTGACCTTTCCGAAATAGACGGCCCCGCCTTTTTCTGCGACCTCTCTGGGTAGATTCGGTCCACCCTAAACCTGTCGCTTCGGTCTTGGCCCACTCAAGGACCCTTTCAAAGTGTGCCCAAACCAAACCCAAACCCACGCCATTGAGCTCATTCCGACCCATAGCTGCCACATCCAGGCTTCCCATGGGACTGTGCATCATTATGGAAACAGGTGTCACTGCCAGCGACTCGATTCCAACTCAAAAAGGGCCTGATAGGGCAGAGTAAAGCCACCCGTTGGGTTTCCAGGTCTTTAAATCTTTACCGATGTAAAAGTCCCGTCTTTCTCCCTCTGTGTACCCTGTTGATTTGAGCCTCTGTCCTTGTGGTTAGCAGCCCAACGCTTACCTGACAATGCTCTTTCCCCCAGACAAGCAGGGACATGTAAATAGCAGATATTGTCACAAAGCACTTTGTCATGAAGAATTTGCATCTGGCATATTGTGCCCCGCAAGCTTGTCAAAGCTATTGAGGCATAATCTAGCACTCCCTTCCCTATTTTGAATAATACCACACACAACGATGCCCGCTGTACCTGGTTGTTTTTCTTAAGAGGGGTAATTAGTGGCTTGCTGGTAACCACAGCAAGAAGTAAAATTAAAGCTCCCACTTGGCTCTCAAGATGCCGGGACTATTTGTCTCTATTGTTGTTGGCGACCGTTGGGTCAGCGCTCTGGTTCCTGGTGACACTCCCACCCCACCCTATATCCCACCCCCTGCACAGTGAGAAGGGGCCCTGGGATCCAGGGGGGTTCCACTGACTGATGATTTGGGCTGCAATTGCTGGGTCTTTCTTGCCAGTCTGACTTAGTCTGGAAGCTCAGAGGCAATGATCCTTGAGCGTTAGCATTCACTCACACAAACAGAAAAGGAAAGCAAGCCTCTTTCCCATAAATAAATAAATAAATAAATAAATAAATAAATAAATAAATAAATAAATAAATAACTTTAAAGAAAATCAACCAGAGGAGAAAAGACATTGTTTATGATGGGCAAAAGACTGCACATTTGGGTGCTTCCCCCCATTCCTTGAGTGTGGCCTTGACGTAGGGACTTCCTTCCAAAGAGCATGGAAAGGTGGAAGTAGGGAGCAACTTCACAGAAGAGAGCCCTGACTAACACAACCTTGGCTGGGGTCAACCTCCCCAGTCGTCACTCAAGTTGATAGTGTCCAGGGGCCCTCATGAGGCCCGCTGAGAACAGGACATTTATCCGGCCCGCCGGGTGTTCTTGCTGCGGCTGTTGTCCTGCTTAGCACCCAACTTATCTAGGGCCTGCAGTGACTTTTATAGTTTTTTTTAAAAAAACTATAGTCTAGCCCTCCAATGGTCTGAGGGACAGAGAACTGGCCCCCTGTTTAAAAAGTTTGAGGACCCCTGAGAGAGGGCTATTGACTACATGGTGTGTTACTCACCCCATGTCAGGAGTTTTACACCACCAGCTATGCTGGGGGAGAACAACAAGGCTTTCTGCTTCCATAGAGAATGACAGTCTCAGAAAGGCACAGGGGCGGTTCTGCCCCGTCCTACAGGCTTGCTGTGAGTTGGCCTCCATTCAGTGACAGGGAGTTGGGTTTCTTAGTGAGCCCTTTGATCCGAGGTGATGAAAATGCACTCGTACTCTGAAACCTTCCTCCTCCAGCCCCATGGCCCCAGTTTGATCAGGAAGCAAACATCAGACCAACTCCCATAGAGAGACATCTTACCAAACCCCTGTGTCAGGACTCTCACAGTTGTCAAGGTCTCCAAAATCAAGGAAAATCTGAGAAAGGGACTCAGCCCCGAGGAGCCTCACGAGACCATGACAGCGACCATAATGTGATATCATCCCCACTGCCAGCAAGTGGATGCTGACTCATAAGGACCCCGTTGGAGCGGAGAGAGTGTACTAGACGGGATGAGATTGCCAAGAAGGGGACACTGGGTAAGAACAAAGGAAATCTGGGTAGACAAAGGGGCTTCACTTAGATCGACACTCTTCATTATTCCAAGTGGTCCACTCTCATGTAAGGTATTCAAAATCAGAGCGACGAGCTACAGAGCCTATACCTATAGGAGTTGTCGCTACACCCCTGTCAACATTTCAGTAAATCTAACACTGTCTTTTAAATCATAAAGGTTTAAAATAAAAGCAAAGGGAAAATACCACGAGTTGCAGTTTACACCAAACAAGAGAAACAGCTTACCTGATGTCACTGAACAAGACTTTCCTGCCTTGATGCCTGCAATCCACGAAAGAAGTGGGGACAAGAGCTTTGCCCTGATACAGATTCTCGCACTGAGTTAGGCTGGTTATCCGCTCCAGTAAAGACCAGGCAGAATCAATTCGCTAGCACTGGGTTTGGGATATATATATAACCCTGCCTGGCCACCATATCAAACGTACATTTACACAAGCAGAAGTGAAACTGACTGCCAATGGAGAGCTATTGACAACAATAACCTCCTTTAGATATTCATTAGTGCTAGCTTCCCCTTGTATTCAAACTTAAATTGAAGGCATACCTTGGCTTAAAGAGACAGTATATGGGTACAGATCACAGCAACAAAGTGAATGTTCGGATGACGCTAGGATGAGTCACGGGGTATTTTGGTTTCCCATTTCTTTTAAAAATTCTGCTTTATACCACAGTATTGTGTAATAGTCTCATGAAATATTATGAGGATTACCAAAATGTGATGAAGAGACACAAAATGAGCATGTGCGTTTGGGGAAAAACTAGCAATTGATAAATGTGTTCAATGCAGGCAAAATTGACACAAACCTTCCATCTGTCCAAAAACCAACCAATCTTTTGTGAACTCCAACAGAGAGCAATAAAATGAAGTGTGGGTGCATGTCTAGGTTTGGGCTCATATATTCTCCTCTGCTTTTCGGACAAGTGAATGGGTATCACTCACTCACTGAGAGTGGAAGCTGTTCAGAGGAGAAAATACCTCGATCCTCACAGAGACAAAACACTGGTTCTCAGACACCCCAAAAATCAGACCTGACTGACAGCGACAGACAATGACAGATGGCAAATAGAAATAGAGTCTTGTTCTGCTCACAGGAGCAAAGGCTGGGTCTCCTAATCCCACCACCAGGGCTGTGATGCCTAAAAAAAATTAAAAAAAAAAAAAGAAAAAGAAATGAGTCTTGATGAAAAGTCTTGAAATTTCCCAGAAAATAAAACTCACTGGAAAGACAACATTGGCCTGTTTGTGTGTAGAAATGTGCATCTTAGACTTTTAAATACCTCTGTGTGAGACTTTTAAGTTTACACCTGGGCTTAGACATTTGTCCCCAAAGAGAAGAAAGTAGAACCCACAGTACTTTCTGAGCGAAGCCATCAAAGCAATCGTGCTGGGCCTTTGACCTCAGGTAGCATGTGGTCTTCTGAGACAGATTGCCAGGGCAACACTTCATCTCTGTTGTAAATTGAATTGTATTGTTAGGTAGAATAGTACAAGGGAAAGGGCATCCATTGCACATGCTCAGAGGTTCGAGCTATCAGAAAGGAAAGGGGGGTACACTGAACATGCTCAGACATCCAGGTTTCCAGCCAGGAGGGCTGCCCCTGTAGTGGCCCACCTAGCCAGGTGAATTCAATTCAGTCAAGTGGGGTTGACAGAGTTGTCAACCACACCTCCCCGCCTTAGGCAGGAGCCCAGAGCCTACTGCCTGACTTTCCCAAGCAGCTTCCTGGCAGATAGACCGGAGTGTGAGAGCCTGTGGGTGCCTGTGTAAATAGGAAACTTCTAACTTTCATAAAACTCATTTGGAGCACAAACCAAGGTTTCGGAGAGAATTCTTTCTCGTGTGGAGCCAAGGACCGAGGTATATATCTCTCCTTGAGACACCTAACAGTGTCTCCTCGAAATACATGTGGTAACTCTTAACTTCCAGATCTGTGGTAATTATTCCCTGTGGGAATGGTTTTTCTTTGTTATGGTAATGAGGTTGGATGAGGATTAAGCATGTCTTAATCTCTTTTGAGAGATGAAAGAGATTTATCCAGCAAGCCAAAGAAACAGAGAAGGGAAAGATTGATGCTAACCACATGCAGACCCCACCCCACCCCCAAGGAATCAGGAACCAAGCTGAAGTGACAAGGACCTTTCCCAGAAATCCACAGAGAGAAGAAGCCTTCTGGTTAAGACAGCACCTCCATTCACATTTCTAGTCTCCCAAATTGTGGCGAAATAAATGTCTGCTTGCTAAAGCCATTTGTGATACATTTATTATAGCAATAGTAGAACAAGAAGGCAATAAATCTAGAAATGGGGGTCAGTGTCTGACCTCTAACTTCACCAGGGAGCAGGAGGAGAATCAGCAGCAGCAGCAGCAGCCCAAAGCTGGTTCCTATGAAGTAGAGGTCAGATATCTCTCTAGAACATCTCACCTTTTCACTCATTCTGATACCAACCCTCCCACCCATGGCACTCTACCTTTCTGATGGCTTCCGTAGTGAGTTGGAATAGTCACACATGACTCAGAGACCCAGCTCACAGTGAAGAGGTCGACAAGGGGAGTTACTTGCTGTTAAGGATCATGATGTCAGTTCCTACTTATAGGAAACGTGTTAGCCTGGGTTGACTAGAGAAACAAATCCAGGGACACTCGTATAAGAAAGAGCTTTATCAAAGAGTATTTATATATTAAGAAAAGATCCCAGCCCCATCCAGATCAAGTCCGTAAGTCCGATATTAGTCCATATGTCCCATGCCAGTCTATAAATTCCTCTTCAGATTCACACAAGACATGCAATGATGCCGAATGCAGGAAGATCACAGGTCAGTGGGTGCAAAGTTTTGTGGATCCAATGGCGGTGAAACCACCTCCAGAGTTGTGACTGCCATCAGCATGGCTCCCTGTGGCTTGTCTATAGGAAGTGAAGCAGAGAGAATGTGCATCCGGCCTACAGGGAGGATGACAGGAGGGCACAGAATCCTCGGGAGAAAGTCATGTCCCCATAGAGGCATTATTGGCGATGACCTGATTGACAGGTTAGACTCCACCCCTTCTCTCAAGTTGATAGAAGATGATGCAATTGCCACCAAGACCCTACATGCAAAAACATTGCCTGGTCCTGCCCCATCCTCACAATGGTTGTTATGTTTGAGTTCACTATTATAGCCACTGCGTCAATCCTTTTCCTTCAGGAAACGCTGTCCTTTTTTTTCCAGGGACCGATCTATTCCCTGATAACATGTCCAAAGTATGGGAGATGACGTCTCACTGTCTTTGCTTCTAAAGAGCCTTCTGGCTGTACTTCCTGCGAGGCAGATTTGTTATAATGGCAGTCATCTGTATTTCCAATTTTCTTTCCCAGCACCATAATTCAAATACATCAATTCTTCTGCAGTCTTCTTTATCCACTGTCCAAGTTTCACATGCGTATAAGCCACTTGAAAATACCATTGCTCCCTCCTCCTCCTTCCCCAGGGAACAAGTAACAAACATGCGAGTGAAGGGAAACAATGGACAGTTCAAGTTACAAAATAATAATAATACATAATTGATCAAAAAAATTCACAAAGGTGGGAGGGAGGAGGGGAAAAAGAGAAACTTATACCAAGGACTCAAGTAGAAAATGTTTTGGAAATGATAATGGCAACATATGTACAAATATCCTGATACAATCGATGTATGAAATGTTTTTTTAAAGAAAGAAAATGCCATAGCTTGGGTCAGGTGCCTTTTAGTCTTCAAAGTGACATCCTTGCCCTTCAACACTTTAAAGGGGTCACACATGCAGCTGATTTGCCCAATGTAGTAGTACATTGTTTGATTTCTTATTTCTGCGTTCATGCATATCGATGGGAGAGCCAAGTAGAATGACATCCTTGACGATATCCATCTTTTTCCGTTTAACATGATGGTGTCTATTGACCCAGCTGTGAGGATTTGGGTTTTCTTCACATTGAATTTCAATCCTTACTAAAGGCTGCAGCAAGTGCTAACAAGTCCTCTTAACTTTCAGTCAAGTTGGTTGTTAGTCAGTAAGCCTACCTCCAAGCCTGATACTAAGTTCTCCTTCATCTAGGGGAAACAGCGAATTATAATTCATTTTCAGAAAGGCTCAGGATATATTTTGCAGTCAGGACAGCCTCTTCTTAGGTGTACTCACAGGTATGCCTCTCTGTAGTGCTGCCTCACGGCCACTCGATCCTTTGACCTCTGTCCTGCTGAAGCAAGTGCTGCAATGAACTTTCCAATAAATATCCCCACCTCTTGTCTATCCGTTCGCCATACTGTGGTAGCTTGTGTATTTCTGTGATGCTGGAAGTTTGACACTGGTATTTCAAATGCCAGCAAGCTTACCCAAAGTGAACAGGATTCTGAAGGGCTTCCAGATTAAGAACAGACAATGAAGAAGGACTTACCCCACCCCCTTTGGAGAAAGAAGTCACCGAAAACCTTATTCATAGCCTGGAAACATTGCTGGATACTGAAGGCCTAATGAATAGAAGCAGAATTTTGTCAGAGATAGTGACAGAGGCCCCTAAGGAGGAGTTGATTTTTTGGAGGGGATTCGACCAGCGTGATGTGAGTCAGGTAACATCTGGAGAAATGGAGCTTTCAGGATCTTCATTTGCTGATTGGGCCCAATTCAAGGTAAGGAAAAACACCTGCAAGAATTTGCTAATTATCTGAACTTGGACTGTGTGAACTATGAATCTAGGAAAATTGGAAGTGGATAAAGATGAAGTGGAACCCATGAAGATTCATATCCTCAGCACTACTGAGCTGAAATGGACTGCTATAAACCCTTTTGAATCAGAAAATCATATAATATACGATGTCAGGAGGAACACAGTCAAGAAGGGCAAGGAATTTATTGTCAGAAAAGACATTGTAAACTCAATCATGAAGTACAATGCTGTCTGTGATGGGATTGTATCTATCCACATATAAGGGAATCCAATTAATACAACTATGATTCAAATTTATGCACCAACCACTAAAGCTACTGATGGAGAAACTGAAGGTTTCTACCAACCACCTCAGTTCAAAATTAATCAAACATATCAAGATATAATTATTGCCAATTGGAATACAAAAGTTGGGGACAAAGAGGCAGGAACTGTAGACTTGGTGATAGAAACAAAGCTGGAGATTGTATGATAGAATTTTGCAAAACCCAGAGATTTTTCATAGGAGATACTTTGTTTTCAACAATGCAAACTGGACTTTTTTTCTAGATGAAATATATAGAAATCTATGTATATAGACCAGGGGTCCTCAAACTACAGCCCAAGGGCCACATGTGTCCTGCCAAGGACATTTATATGGTCCACTGGGTGTTTTTGCAGCCACTGTTGTCCTGCTTAGCAGACAACTCATCCTGGGCCTGTAGTTAATTTGTTCATAGTTTTTGTTTTGTTTTGCTTTTTTAAAAACTATAGTCTGGCCCTCCAACAGGGGGCAGTGGGCTGACCCCCCTGTTTAAAAAATTTGAAAACCCCTGATATAGACTATCTATCTGTGGGAAGAGACGCTAGAGAAGCTTGATATCAGCAGCTGAAAACAGGCCAGAGGCTGACTGGACTAGACCGTCAACTCATTGCTCAGATGTAAGTTCAGGATAAAACTGAAGAAAATGAAAGCGAGTCCACAAGAGCCAAGTTTCAACCTTGAGTGCATCCCACCTGCATTTTGAGAACATCTGGAGAAGAGATTTGATGCATTGAACACTAATGACAAAAGACCTGATGAGTTGTGGGATGACATCAGCAAATTCACTCATGAAGAAAGCCAAAAGCCATTAAAAAGACAGGAAAGAAAGAAAAGATCAAAGAGGACGTCAGAAGAGACTCTGAAACTTGCTCTTGATCTTAGAGTTCCTAGAGAGAATGGAAGAAACAATGATGTCGAAAAGCTGAATAGAACATTTCAAAGGGCGGGGCCTGAGCCCCGGTGGCGTAGTGGTTGTGCGCGGGACTGCGGCCCACTGGGACGGAGGTTCCATTCCAGCAGTGGGGCTGGGCCTCCTACTCCCACCACCAGAGAGCAGTGATGCCCCTCCCCCCCCCCCAAAAAAAAAAAAATTTCAAAGGGCATCTTGAGAAAACAAAGTCAAATAGTGAAGTGTGCAAATACCTAGAATTAAAAAATCAAAATCGAAGAACCCTATCTGAATATCTTAAACTGAAAGAACTAAAGAAAATATTTAAGCTTCAAGTTGAAATATTAAAAGACTTTATGGGCAAACATTGAATGATTCAGGAAGCATCAACATAAAAAGGGAAGAAAACATAGAGTCATTGTACCCAAAGAAACTGCTGACATTCTATCATGTCAAGAGGGAGCAAGAACCTATCTTGCTGAAGGGAAAAATTCAAACTGCATGAATTGATGCAATACCACATGAGACGTTTCCACAAGCTGATGGACTAGAAGCATCACTTGTTTATGCCAGGACATTTGAAAGACTTGTCCAACTGGTTGCAAGAGATTCCTATTTCTACCCAATCCCAAGAAAGATGACTCAAAAAAAATGCACAAATATATAACATCATTGATAATAATATCATTGATATCTCATGCAAGTAAAATTTTTCTAAAGCTCATCTAACCATGATGGGAGCAGTACATTAAAAGGGAGCTCCTTTTTGGCCAGGGGTTCAGGCCAGATCCTGAAGAGGATGTGGAACAAGGGATATCTTTGTTGGTGTCGGATGGATCTTGCTTCAAGGCAGAGAGTACCAGAAAGATACTTATTTGTGTTGTATTGGCCTTGTTGGGACAGTTGTCTGTGTGCATGCTGACAAACTATGGATAACCTTGAAAAGAATAGGAGTTCCAGAACACTTTATTGTGGTCACACAGAACCTGATCAAGAGGTAAGCATGCAAACAGAACAAGGGAATACTACATAGTTTAAAATCAGGAAAAATGTGCTTCACAGGTGTGCCCTCTCACCATATTTACTCAATCTGTGGCTGAGCAAGTCTTCAGAGAAACTGGATTATATGAAGAAGAGTGAAGTGTCAGGATTGGACAAAGGCATACTAACAATTTACAATATGTAGATGGCAGATGCTTGCTTGCTGAAAGTGAGGAGGACCTGAGGCACCTGCTGATGAACATCGAGGGTTGTAGCTGTCAGTATGGATTACAACGCAATGAAAAGAAGACCAGAATCCTCACAACTAAGCCAATCATAATTTTTCTCTATAAATGGAGAAAAGCTGTCAAAGATTTTGTCTTGCATAGCTCCACAGTCAATGCTCATGGAAGGAGCAGTAAAGAAGCATCATTTTAGGTAAGTTTGCTGCACAGGACTCTTTAGAAGCATGAAAGGCAAGGAGTTACTTTGAGAACGAGGTGTGTCTGACCAAAGTTATGATATTTTTCTTTCATTCTTCCTTTCTCAAGTTGGGAGTTAATACATATGCCATACCATCCCTTAGTGCAATCATATCAAGCAGTATTATACAACTGCTACCACAATCAGTTTCCAAACATTCTTTCCCTTTCTGGACTCCTTGACATCAGCTGCATTTTAAATCACTCCTTCACCACTACCACTGTGCTCCCCCACCCTACCCCAGAAATCCTTATTTTAATTGCTTTCCCTATAGTTTCATCAATACTTGCTTTCATACATTGAAAAACAGAAAAAAATGTAACACAAATTTTAGAAAGTGACCCCCAAAGACCAAACATACCTGAGCTATACCCCTTTATGAACAAATAGAAAACAGAAAATGTTTTAAACCACATCAGGCCTAACTTGCATCAGAGAAGGGATAGCCTAACAAGATTTTAACCGTTCAAGTCAGATTTATCCCTTTGATCTTCTGGACCAGTGGTTCTCAACCTTCCTACTACTGTAGCCCTTTAATATAGGTCCTCATGTTGTGGTGAGGCCCCAAGCATAAAATTATTTTTGTTGCTACTTTATTACTGTAATTTTGCTACTGTTATGAATTGGGTGACCCCTGTGAAGGGTTTTTCTGTCCCCCAAGGTGAGAACTGTTGTTCTATAGTCATCTCTCCAATGCACTATGTTTAAGAACCACTTTCCTCCCACCCCTCTATTATGGAGAGAGGAAAGTCCCCAGAAGCTTTTCCTATGTAGAGCCCACAAACGTGTCTTGGACTCCCACTGTCATCCTTCACCTTCTCCCTCCTTTACTTTGGATTATATGATTTACAATCCTTCAGTGACTGATGTTGGTGTGCTTCTTCCAGATGGAGCCACGCAGCCTGGTAGAGAGCGTCTGACCAGTGCCAATGAGCCATATCCGATCCACTCTAGGTAAGTGTAATGGAAGTCACTTTGCCGGAAGACACCTCATGTCATCTGGGATCGAGTGGTCAAGGAAGGGGAGGGGGATATTGTCTACCGAGTGACTGCCGTGCAAAACTATGATGATGTTCCTCCACCCCCACCCCAGCCAGGCATTTTCGGTTGTCTCATACCCTTTGGAAAGTTGGACTTCAAATGAGGAAAATGGAAGAATCAATGAATTTCAACTATGGTGATGGAGAAGAATATTAAAATGACCATGAACTGCTAAAAGGACAAACTGATCTGTCTGAGAAGAAGTACGGCCAGTGCACTCCTTCAAGGCAAGGAAGGCAAAGCGTGTTTGTCTTAGGTACTTTGGATGTGTCAGGAGGAGAAGAACATACTGTTTGGGAAAAGTAGAGGAGTAGTCAAGCAGAAAAGGACCTTCAAGGGGAGGAAGCAGCACTGTGGCTGCAGCAATGGGCTCAAGAATAGGAACAGTTATGAAGATGGCGCAGAACCCCACCATGTTTCCTCCTGTGATGCGTAAGGTCGCTATGGGTCTGCACCGACTGGATGGCACTTAACCACCACCACCACAAAAACAAATGCTCTCAAAGGTCGTTCACTCCACCTGTAAGTCTCCGCTCCAAGGCACTCAGATCTAGCTCTGTGAATTTTGACCAAACGCCCCACACCCACTGTCCTTATGTGTCAGGAGATGATTTTGTTGGGGACTCTTACAACTCTTATCACATGCATTACATCATTTGTAGCAAGCATATTTGTACACATGTTGCCATATTTATTTCCACATATTTTCTACTTGAGCCCGTGGTATAAGCTCCTCTACCCACCCCCCCTTTTTTAAAAAAAAATAAATCATTTTATTGGGGGCTCATATAGCTCCCGTCACAATCCCTACGTACATCAATTGTTCGCAGGCCACATTGGCACTCTTGCTGCCATCATCACTCTCAAAGCATCCTCCCTCTACTTAGATCCCCAGTACCAGCTCCCCATAGTTCTCTTCCCTCCCCCAACCTCTCCCCCAGGAACCCTTCATAATTTACAAATTATTATTACTTTTTCATATTGTACACTGTCCGATGTGCTCTTCACTCATTTCCCTGTTGTCCATACCTCAGAGAAGAGGTTATATGTAGATCCCTGCAATTGGTTTCCCCTTTCTATTCCACCATCCTTCCACCTTCCCAGTATCACCACTCCCACCAAAAGTCCTGAGAGATCATCTATCCTAAATTCCCCATGTTTCCGACTCCACTGTACATCCCCTGGTCTAGCTGGATTTGTCTGGTAGAATTAGGATCATGATAGTGGGTGGGAGGAAGCATATGAGAACTAGAGGAAAGTTGCATATTTCATTGTTACTACACTGTACCTTAAGTGCCTCATCTCCTCTGTGCAACCCCTCTGTAAGAAGATGTCACTTCACCTATTGATGGGTTTTGGGTCCCTAATCTGTAAACCCCCCTCATATATAATGATATAATTTTTAGTTCTTTGATGACTGATACCAGATCCTTTGGACACCTCATGGTCACAGAGGCTGGTGTGCTTCTTCCATGTGGGCTTTGTTGCTTCTGAGCTATATGGCCACTTGTTTATTCAAGCCTTTAAGACCCCAGATGCTATATCTTTTGATAGCCAGTCACCATCAGCTTTCTTCACCACATTTGCTGATGCACACAGGTTCCATCAGTGATCATATCAGGAAAGTGAGCACACAATGCTATGATTTTTAGTTCTTGAAGTCTGATAACTGATCCCTTTGACACCTCATGGTCCCACAAGCTGGTGTGCTTCTTCCATGTGGGCTTTGTTGTTTGTTTACTTTCAAGTCTTTAAGACCCCAGGCACTACATCTTTTGATAGCGAGGCATCATCATCTTTCTTCACCACCTTTGCTTATGCACACATTTGTCTTCAATGATCTTGTTGGGAAGATAAGCATCATGGAATGCGAATTTAATAGAAAAAAATATTCTTGCACTGAGAAAATATTTGAGTGGAGATCCAATGCCCATCTGTTGTCCTACTATTAACCCTATATGTATATGCTCATTGATCTATTTCCCCATCATTATATATAAATATATGCACCTATGTACATGCCTGTATTTAAACCTTTATAAATGGCCTTGCCCCCCCCCCCCAAATTCTTTCCTCTATTTCCTTTTACTTTCCTCTTGTCCTACTATCATGCTCAGCTTCCATTTGGGTTTCAGTATTTTCTCTCTGTTACATTATTCTTGATCAATCCTATTGGAGTTCTCACACCCACCTTGTCACTGATTTTGAATCAATTGTTACTCCCTTATCCCTGGGCTGGTCAGTACCACCTCCTTCTCCCTCCTCCCTTTCTCCCATGTCCCCCAGAACCATCATTCCCATCATTGTCGCCTCCAGATTGTTCATCCAGCCTCTCTTATCTAGATAGACCTGCAGAGGAA